>SNQN01002546.1:0-38137 GCA_008642245.1 Bassia scoparia | reverse complement strand
GGTTTAGAAAATTATTGTTATGTTATTCCAATTAATCTCAAAGTATTATCTATACAAAAACTATTGCTTGTTCTGTTTGAAAAAAAAGGTTTTTTTATAATATCATGGGTGATTTTGAGTTTTTCAGTACGAAATTACTGATTTTTTTTCTCATCATTTGTTAAAATTTATTTATTAAAAATAGCTAAAACCTTTATCCTAATTTTTAGGTTATCGAATTGCTTTATTTTTTCCCCCCCCCCCCCCCCCCTAAATTGTAGCTTCAATATTCGAAGGTTGATTTATATTTTGTATTGGTTCATCACATTTTTCGTTATTGATTCATATGTTACAACTTACGGAAAAAAATTATTTATTCAGCATGTTAAGTTAAAAAAATGATGATTTTTTTAATTGATCCCGAAGGCTACATTTCAAATTATGGTCATTTCAGTTTTTAATTGTTATCTCCATTATAAAAATAGGGGTTTCTTAATTTTGTTTGACCCTTTTCAAATCCAAAATTTGCCTTTAACATTCCTTTCCCCTGTTTGAAGTGAGATTAGCGTCACTTTCTTTTATCGTATTGATTTTTAATTTTTTTTGAATTGTACTTTGAATTATTATTTTTTCACATTTAATTACATTTGTACATACTACTATTTCTAGTTTTTTTTCCATGGAGTAAACCGAAAAACAATATAAATTTAGTTGAAAGCAAAGGGTACCTTTATGAAAATGAAGAGATGATGAAGAGTTGAACCTATCGAAGCACGAAGCATTATTTTTAAAAACTAAATTAAATTTTTTTCTCTCTCGTTTAGAAATTTTCTTAGAGAAGTTTGTGGTGATGAAGTATACTGAATTGTAGCCTTACTTCAATTCAATACTATTTTTGAAGCACGCATGCATGCAGTGCACTGATGTACAAAATTACAATTTATTAAAAACAGTTCAAATAATAATTATAAACTATGTATACAAATGAAAATAATTGTTGTATATAACAGTTATGATTAAGTTTATTTCTGATCACTAATTTATAATCGAATTTCTATCAATGTTGGAGATTAATTTAAAAATCAACGCTGACATATTTGTATAGGTTTCGTAATTATGTGCAATTTTTGAGATCAAAATCTCCACTTAATTAACCAAAAGTTGCACATAATTACGAACCTATACAATTATGCCACTGGATTGATTTATTAAATCAATCTACAGGTTTGATAGAAATTTCCCTAATTTCCATTATCAATATAAAAAATTTAAAAAATCATTTAATTGATCCATTTTAAGTGATGTAATTGGTATTTATTTAAAATGTCATTAATAAATTACATAGTCAATGTAGTCTTTTTAATGTGTCACAAAAAACCAAACAACTTACAATGTACAAACATTTTTTAAGGTAAAATAGACATTATGTGATTCCAATATAGATTAAATTACCCTTAATGATAATTTGATGCATATATACCATACAATTGTTTAATATGACAAATTCGAAATGGAAATGTTGTTTTTTTTTGTGATTTTTCTATAATATTGAATTCATTAAAGTATTTTTGGTTTTTGAAGGACACCATCTTCCTCCCCCCTTCACTTATATAATAGAATTTATTCTATTATTTATTCGATTAAGAAAATTTCGTCTTTTAATTTCGTAATTTGAGTAATTCTTGCTTTCATTTTCATCCTAATTGATTCTATTTTAGGTTGATTTTATTATTAGGATTTTTTTGATACTCATTTCTCACGCATGGTGATTAACGTACGTATGTAAGATTACTATTGAAGGAATCTTTTATTTTTTGCAAAATTTAATGATGCATTTGTGTCTTTGTTTAGTAATTATGTAATTTCATTCACAACTAAGGCAATAAAGTAATTCAAAAGCGACACCATTGCTCCCCTTGTGTTGGCTTATATAATAAAGATTAATTTACAACCTATCCTTTTAAAATTAAATGTATAGTTTCAAACATAATAATTCAAATAAAGAAATACGATTTGAAAAGTCATAATATATGAGTAAGGTCATGTGCATTTTTGCTAATGTTGTCCCCTAATTCATTTTTAAGGCCAATGGGATGCACTTTAGAATACATCTGATACACAAAGATTTATAATGATTAAACCTTATTTCCATTTGCCTCCCATGAGTTACATCTACCTTAGACTTCAAAACTATAATTAACATTAAGTTTATTTTGAAACGGTTAGTTTACGTAGGCCCAACTAATTTTATTGGAATATTAATGATTTTAGAGTAAGTTAAACTCTCATTAATTTATTTTACAAATAGAAAACTTATCTGATTTTGAATATAGAGCGTAAGAAAATTTGACACATTATTACTTTGAAAGGTTAAACTAGTTCATACGAAAATAAGTAACTTTTTCTTTCTTTTTCTTTTTTTTTTTTTTTTCATTAAGGAACCTTATAAGTTTTCAACCCATTTTTAAAATAATAGTGAACTCATCCTTTTAAAAAAATCAAAATTTATATATATCCACCTTTGATTGTTAATTAAATGGAATGGAAAAATATAATAGTAAAATAAATCATAAAAAATTTTGTGAGATTCATAAAATTAACATTAATGCAACAAATCAAAGCTGATTACCAATGATATTTTACTTCAATTATAGATACAAAGAATTCATTTGTGGGTTATATATACTACACAAAAATTGTATAACTATTGTATTATGAGATAAAAATTCAATATTCAAGAAGAACATAATTAATCATCTATATTCTTTCTCTATAATCACTAATGGCTAAACACTTTTGTGCAATTTTCTGACACTGTCTCTTATTTTTATACATGGTAAATATTTCTCCTCATGATTGTTACATGTTCTTTTACTAATGCTATGATTAATAACTAAGTATCAATAAGTTTATTTAATCAATACATAGGACCTTGCTAGCTACTGTTCTTCTATTATTTGCTTAACTATTAAGCTTAAATCCTTGTATTTTACTATAATTAAATTCATTTTTTTATGACTTTCAGAAAATGTATCCGCACGTCTTACTAAGTAATATGAGACGAAAATACTAAAATAAACCAATATGTAAGCTTTCAGCATGTATGGGGTTTGTAAAGATGAAGGTATCAATTCCATGATGGAGTGCATCGGCCTTCAAAAGTGTTGTTTGTAAATCAGGAAAGGTCCAACTCAAAAAATATTTAATTTGTTGGTTGTGCGTGCTTACATAAGAAAAACACATATGTAACATGAATAATTAATGTGCACTTTCAACATCTATCTATCCTATATAAAATTGTCTCTCGTTTATGACATACCAAAACATTTTTAATTTTACTATTACTTTATAATTATTGTATGACTTAATTTTATGTTAGCTATGATTTCATACTAATTGATTATTCCAAATGTCGAGTAATCATCATTAATCATATGTTGTGTTTCTTATAGATTAACTTTCTTTTGTCTTACATCTTAATTATTGTTCGTTTTTTAAACCATAACTAGATTATTTGGACATACTTTGATCGGATAGCAAAACTTACATACATACTACATACATACATACATACATTACACATACATACATACATACATACATATAGGTTAGGATTGGATGACAAGAACCCTTAAAATTAGAAATGTGAGAAGTAATCCTTCCGTCTGATTTTTGAGATAAGATGTGCATAAGTTTAATAGTAAATGTGCAAATTTTTACATAAATGTTCCTAATTTTTGGTTTGACATTCACAGGAAATTCCTTACATAGTACAAAAAATATTGCACATCTACTTTTTCATAAATAAATCTTGACCTCAATTCAAACTCCAAACGATCAAGATGTGCTTCTTTCTAATGCTTCTAATTTTAGGATGCTTCTCATTATATGTGTATTGGTGTGAAAACAAACGCCGAGGGTTTGTATTTATAAGCCAATTACGTGAGAACACGTGAACCCTTGGCCAATTAATCTAAACTCTCACCCAGTTTTTTAGCTAGACTCGTCTCTGTCTTAATTGCTTCAAAAATAAAAAACAAATAAAACCAAAATTATTTTATATGATTATATACGATTGATATTTCATGTAAGCTTATCCATTGTATTTAGACAACATGGCCCGTCCCATGCTTGGGAACCTTTCGGAGTGTTCGGAATCTGTCAATTTTGATCGGTTTTGCATTTTTGTTTCAAAAAATTAATAATCCGTTTGTAATCAAGACAAAGTTATCTCATCACTCGTTGTTACTATTTTGTTGTATAAAGTCTTTATCCTCCATCAAATACTAAATAGCATGTTTCACAAAAATCATATAACATTATCAAATTTATGGAGTTGTGTCCATAAAATCAATCATTATAGATAAGACAAATAGTATGAGTTCCAGAATTCAAAATTACTGATGTTCTACAACCGATTTTTACAAATGTTACGCATCTCCTATTTTGACACCTTCTCTTAAAGATGACATCTGAAACAATCAACATAACTACAATTCTAAATCATATTATCCTACATAGAGTCTAATTACAATTATAAGACTAGATCTTCCTTTTAAATCATTCAATATTATTGCACAATCATAAAAATAACTATAAGAATATATAAATCTAAACAACATAGTTAAATACAAGTTCTCATATAATTTAATATTTATTCTCTACAATAACTACCATATAGCCATAATAATGGGAGCAACAACAACAATTATGCATAATAGCAAACACGTACAACACCACTATTATATATTTTATTAAGATTCGGACAAGATTACTAAAAAGTCAAACATAATGCAAGACTACCCACGACTTAGCATTTGAACAAGTAAAAGAAACTTGTAGAGCTTAGATTTCAGTTTTAAGAGAATGAAAACGGAACATCGTTTGAACCTTCTATAAATGTTAAGGAGAGTACTATATCAATATACAAAATTGGATACTGGAGAAAATTAAATTTACATCTTGCAAGTATCATATTTCTGAATCCAATCCAAACAATATAATCATAACTAAAAAATTTATTTTCACGATTTTAATTAGTATTGATAGTTAACTCTAACCAACATTATTGTCGACAACCCACTACAACTAAAATTACAAGAGAAAATTAGAATTTTTTCTTGTTGGTAAAGTCATGAAAGTTAAAACTAATCAGCCATGAATTTTGGTATAAACAATATAATATCAATAAAAATTAGTGACACAAATGACATTTAAAAACACATTAATTATGTATCACCTCAATTGTATTGTTCTGAACATCACAAGCATAATTTGCAGCATGCAATTCGAAAAAATGTGACATTCAACATTGAAATTCCTCATCAATTACCATTTTGCATCAATTCTTGACAACCCTCACAAGCATAATCAAGTTGATGCTTTATATATTACCCGAATTGTAAAATTTTAACATTACAAGCATAATTTGGTTGCATTGCAATTCGAAAAATTGATATTCAACTTTGAAATTCTCATCAAATTACGATTTTGCATCCATCTTTGATTAATCCTTAGTATAGAATCACTCTTTTGTTATTAAGTCTCACTTTGTGAGTCAAATCTTATTTGAATAATAAACACAATTCAACTTGACTAATCCGTCACTTATAACCTCAATTCACTTTTTGAATGCAACTCCGTTAATTAATCCTTAGTTTAAGCCAATTCAGGTAGAGGTATAAATATTTTTTAAACTATGGTAGTCTTTGGTTGGTAGAAGAACCAAAGAAAAACAATGGTAGAAGAGTGAATTGTAGAATAAAGAAGAAGCAAATGTATTAAGTTTGAAAAGAAATGCGTGAGATTTTTAATTTTTTTTCATTTTCTGAGATAATTACTAATTATGTATGGTTAATATTAAAATTTGGAAACCATGTTTGTGCACTTAATTTCTTTTTTCATTAAAAACCCTTTTATTCTAAATTGGTCTTTTGTAACTCAATCTAAGAAACCAATTTGTAAACTATGTCTTTTCTAACTAAAGTGAAATAGTTTTGCAACCTATTATTTTTATTTCAGACATATCTAGTATTTTAACAACGAAACCTCTTTAAAAATAAATGTGGTCACTTATTCAAAGACCTCACAAATTTACTTTTTCTTTGGGGTGTTTCTAAGACAACATTGCTGTACTAGGTGTCTATTTAACTAGAAAATAGAAAGTGCAAAAAAATACTCATAAAGAAATGTTGCATTATTCCATGCCAAGAGTTTGGACTAATAAACCTCTTTATGAATGTGATGCGTCGGTTTTCTTTTACAATAAATATTTTAAATTGGCATTGAATTCTAGTATGCATTGTGACTCATTGTTATTCTTAATAAGAAAAATGTGGTTACAACGCTAATAAATTAAATAGAATATGTGCAAATATAATACAACAAATTTTAAATACTCCTCCCGTTATAAAATTGCATCACTTTTTTTAAAATCGACCGCAAAATTTGAGTGATTGAGATAATAAGTGGACCCAAAAAGAGAGATAAAGTGATTAAAGTAGGTGTATATATAAATTTTAATAAAGTAGTGGAAAAAAATAGTATTTTAATTGTGGACCCCACATAAAAGAGAGAAGAATAAATATTTTTAATTATTGGTCCCCACACCAAAATTAGGAAAGAACACGACAGATAAAGTGAGACGAGCATATTCTATGTAAAATTATTCATCTCTGTGATTTTTCTAAATATTGAATTCATTAAGGGTATTTTTGGTTTTTTGAAGGGGGGACACCATCTTCCTCCCCCCTTCACTTATATAATAGAGATTTTATTCTATTTATTCATTCGATTAGAAAAATTTTCGTCTTTTAATTTCGTAATTTGAGTAATTCTTGCTTTCATTTTCATCCTAATTGATTCTATTTTAGGTTGATTTTATTTTATTAGGGATTTTTTTTGTATGACTCATTTCTCCACGCATGGTGGATTGTAACGTATTGTAAGATTTACTWTTGAAGGAATCTTTTATTTTTTGCAAGAATTTGAATGATGCATTTTGTGGTCTTTGTTTAGTAATTATGTAATTTCATTCACAACTAAGGGCAATAAAGTAATTTTCAAAYGGCGACACCATTGCTCCCCTTGTGTTGGCTTATATAATAAAGATTAATTTACAACCTATCCTTTTAAAATTAAAATGTGATAGTTTCAAACATAATAATTTTCTAAATAAAGAAAATACGATTTGAAAAGTCATAAATATATGAGTAAGGTCAATGTGCATTTTTGCTAATGTTTTGTCCCCTAATTTCATTTTTAAGGCCAATGGGGATGCACTTTAGAATACATCTGTATACCAAAGATTTATAATGATCTAGACCTTATTTCCATTTGCCTCCCATGAGTTACAATCTTACCTTAGACTTCAAAACTATAATTACCATTAAGTTTATTTTGAAACGGTTAGTTTTACGGTAGGCCCAACTAATTTTATTGGAATATTAATTGATTTTAGAGTAAGTTAAAACTCTCATTAATTTATTTTTACAAATAGAAATGACTTATCTGGATTTGGAATATAGAGCGTAAGAAAATTTTGACACATTATTAGTTCTTTGAAAGGTTAAACTAGTTCATAGGTGGTTTGCTTATTGCAGTTTGGACTATGGAACTTTGTGATAAGAGATTGCTTTGAATGTGATGCGTAGCGTTTTCTGTATCGCAATTTGGGCATTGTTGCTTAGTATGCATTGTAACTCGTTGTTATTATTTATGTGAAGTAATGGTTATAATTAGAACGTTGAATTAATTGAACTAGAATAGTGTAAATCAACAACTTAAATAATAAAAAATGAAGATGACTAAATACTTGTTATCATCTTTGTCAATTATTTGATGGGATACTTTTTGTTTTTTACTACCGTCGTAACAAATATGCCCAAATTGGTATTATTTGTGAGAGAT
Organism: Bassia scoparia; assembly: GCA_008642245.1. NCBI lineage: Eukaryota > Viridiplantae > Streptophyta > Magnoliopsida > Caryophyllales > Amaranthaceae > Bassia > Bassia scoparia. The sequence continues at coordinate 30,250 of SNQN01002546.1, read as the reverse complement.
AAATTTTCATTTGGCTACTATTTCTTACGGAGAGGATATATGATTATATTTCACTTCATGTATTATATAATCTACTTATTCACTCACTCAATTTATCACTTTGGACTGTAATTGGTTTATTTTTTTTTTTATTTGTTGATGAGTTAATAATTAATAAAAATAGGATTATTCTGAGGCTTAGTAATTGATATTTTTCTGCTTATTTCCTCATTAGTAACTCTCTCTATTCTTCATTCATTTTAAAAACTCAAATTATTCTTTTCAAATTTTATCATCATAGACATTGAATTAATCTCTACATGTTTATGTATAAAATGACTATATAATTTGATAAATTTTTGTAAGGCAAAATATTATTTGGGATAGCATTTAGTATGGTATTTATTTGATGTTTTATATTGTATTTGTTTGAAATTTGTTATGGTATATTACATTTAAATTAATATTATATATACAAAATATATTGCTGGTTTGTTTGAAAAAAGGTGATTTTTGTGATAATTTGTTATGATGGTGATTTCTGAGTTTTTTTAGCAGTCGAAAGATTACTGGATTTTTTTTTCTCATTCATTTGTATAAATTATTTATTTAAAAATAGCGTAATATTTATCTAATTTGTTTAGGTTATGAAATTGTTTTTTTGTTCCCACCCTAATTGGTAAGCTTCCAATATTCGAGTTTAGGTTTATTTTTGGTATTGGTTATCAATTTTGTTATTGATTCATATGTTACATTACGGACATTATTGAATTATGCATGTTTAGTTTAAAATGATGATTTTTTTAATTGATCCCGAAGGCTATATTTCAAATTTGGTCATTTTCAGTTTTTAATTTTATCTCTATTAAAAATATGGGGTTTTAATTTTGTGAGTTGTGACTTTTTCAAATAAAATTTGCGTTTTAATTCTTTTCCCTGTTTGAAGGGTGATTAGCGTCACTTTTTTTTATCGTATTGTTTTTTTTTTTTTTGTAGTGTGTATTTGAATTATTATTTTTTCACATTTTAATTTTTGTAAACAATACTATTTTAGTTTTTCCATGTGGAATAAACCGAAAGACAATTGATTTAGTTGAATGCAAAGGGTACTTTATGAAATGAAGAGCATGATGAAGAGTGAACCTATCGATAGCACGAAGCATTATTTTTAAACTAAAATTTATTTTTCTCTTCGGTTTAGAGAATTTTTAGAGAATTGTTGTTGGTGATGAAGTATACTGAATTGGTAGGCTTCTATCATTCAATACTAGTTTTGAAGCACGCGATGCAGTGCAGTGCTGACATTAAATTAATTTTAAAAACAGTTCACAGTACATATTTATACGTTGTAATCACAAATGAATAATGTTGTTGTATAAGTTATGATTAAGTTTATTTCTGATCACTAATATTATATCGAATTTCTAATCAATGTTGGAGATTGATTAATAATCAATCGGACTATTTGTATAAGGGTTTCGTATTATGTGCAATTTTGAGTATCAAATATCTCACTTAATTAACCAAAGTTGCACATAATTACGAACTATACAATTATGCACTGGATTGATTTATTAAATCAAATCTACAGGTTTTGATTAGAATTTCCTAATTTTCCATCAAATAAAAATTTAAAAAATCATTTAATTGATCCATTTTAAGTGATCGTTATTGGTATTTATTAAAGGTCATTTAATTAATGTTCATTAGTTTTTTTTAATTGTCACAAAAACCAAACAACTTACAATGTACAATCTCTTTTAGGTAAATAGATATTGGTTAATATGATTATTACCTTATGTAAATTTTGATCAGTATATCTATTTAACTGTTTTAATGAAATTGAAATGGCAATGTGTTTTTTTTTCGAGGGGTTTGATTTATAAGCCAAGTTAACGTGAGAACACGTGAACTTGGGCGTAATAATCCGTAACATCTCACCAMTTTTTGCTAGCTAGACTCGTCTTGTCTTAATTGCTTCAAAAATAAAAACAAATAAAACCAAAATTATTTTATATGATTATATACGATTGATATTGTCATGTAAGCTTATCCATTGTATTTAGACAACATTGGCGGTCCCATGCTTGGGAACCTTTCGGAGTGTTTCGAACTTCAGCATTTTGATCGGTTTTGCATTTTTGTTTCAAAAATTAATAATCCGGGTTTGTAAATCAAGACATAAGTTATCTCAAGTCACTCGTGTTGTCTATTTGTTGTTGTATAAAGTCTTTACTCCTCCATCAAAATACTAAATAGCATGTTTCACAAAAATCATATAACATTAGTCAAATGTTATGGAGTTTGTGTCCATAAAATCAAATCATTATGAGATAGACAAATAGTATGAGTTCAAGAATTCAAAATTACTGATGTTTCTACACCGATTTTGACAAAATGTTAGCGGCATCTCCTATTTTGGACACCTRCTCATTAAAGATGACATCTGAAACATATCCAACATAACTACAATTTCTAAATCATATTATCCTACATGAGTCTAATTGCACAATTATAAGACTAGATGCTTCCTTTTAAATCATTCAATATTATTTGCACAATCATAAGAAATTACACTATAAGAATGATATAATCTAAACAACATAGTAAATACAAGTTTCATATATATTTAATATTTATTTCTACCAATAACTACCTATAGCCATAATAATGGGAGCAACAACAACAATTATGCATTAATAGCACAACACGTACAACACCACTATTATAATTTTATTAAGATTCGGGACAAGCTTTACTAAAAAGGTCATAACTCATATTGCAAGACTACCCACGACTTAGCATTTGAACAAGTAGAAAGAAGACTTGTAGAGCTTKGATTTCAGGTTTTAAGGAATGAAAACGGACATCGTTTGACCTTTCTATAATAGTGTTAAGGAGAGTACTATATCAATATACAAAATTGGTGTATACTGGAGAAAATTAAATTTACATCTTGCAAGTATCATATTTCTTGAATCCAATCCAAACAATATAATCATAACTAAAAAATTTAGTTTTCACGATTTTAATTAGTATGATAGTTAACTGCTAACAACATTATTGTCGACACCCACTACAACTAAAATTACAAGAGAAAATTAGAATTTTTTCTTGTTGGGGTATTAAGTCATGAAAGTTAAAACTAAATCAGCCATGAATTTTGGTATAAACAATATAATCATCAATAAAAAAATTAGTGACACAAATGACATTTAAAAACACATTAATTATGTATCACCTCAATTGTATTGTTCTGAACATCACAAGCATAATTTGGCGCAATGCAATTCGAAAAAATGTGACATTCAACATTGAAATTCCTCATCATATTACGATTTTGCATCAATCTTTGATCAATCCCTCACAAGCATAATCAAGTTGGAGTGCTTTATATATTACCTCGAATTGTAAAATTTTGAACATTACAAGCATAATTTGGTGCATTGCAATTCGAAAAATGTGATATTCAACTTTGAAATTGCTCATCAAATTACGATTTTGCATCCATCTTTGATTAATCCCTTAGTATAGAATGCACTCTAGTTTGATTAATGTCTCACTTTTGTGAGTCAAATCTATTTTGAATTAATAAACACAATTCAACTTGACTAATCCGTCACTTTGATAACCTCAATTCACTTTTTTGAATGCAACTCCGTTTAATTAATCCTTAGTTTAGGAGCCAATTCAGMTAGAGGGTATAAATYTTTTTTAAGGGACTATGGGGTAGTCTTTGGTTGGTAGAAGAACCAAAGAAGAAACAATGTAGAAGAGTGAATTGTAGAATAAAGAAGAAGCAAATGTATTAAGTTTGAAAAGAAATGCGTGAGATTTTTAATTTTTTTTTTCATTTTCTGGGAAGATAATTACTAATTATGTTATTGGTTAATATAAATTTGGAAACCATGTTTTGTGCACTTTAATTTCTTTTTTCATTAAAAACCCTTTTATTCTAAAATTGGTCTTTTGTAACTCAATCTAAGAWACCTWTTTTTGTAAACTATGTGGTCTTTTCTAACTAAAGTGAAATAGTTTTGCAACCTATTATTTTATTTCAGACATATCTATGATTTTAACAACGAAACCTCTTTAAAAATAAATGTGGTCACTTTTATTTCAAAGACCACTCACAAATTTTACTTGTTTTCTTTGGGGTGGTTTCTAAGACACATTTTGCTGTACTGAGGGTGCTTTATTTAACTAGAAAAATAGAAAGTGCAAAGAATAATACTCATAAGAAAGTGGTTGCATTATTCCATGCCAAGGTTTGGACTAATTAAACCCTTTTATGAATGTGATGCGTGCGGTTTTCTGTTATACATATAAATATTTTAGCAATTTGGGCATTGAATGCTTTAGTATGCATTGTGGACTCATTGTTATTCTTTAATAATGAAATAATGTGGTTACAACGRTGAATAAATTGAAATAGAATATGTGCAAAATAGTAATACAACAAATTTTAAATACTTCCTCCGTTTATGAAAAATTGCATCACTTTGGTTTTTTCGAAAACCGAGGCAAAATTTGGTGAGTGATGAGATATGTAAGTGGGACCCAAAAAAGAGAGATAAAGTGTATTTGTAGTAAGGCTGTATTGATAAAATTTTTAATTAAAGTAGTGGGAGAAAAATAGTATTTATATTGTGAGGATCCTATCCCACACTAGAAGTTAGAGAAGAAGACCTAAACTTATTTTATTATGGTCCCCAACACAAAAGTTTAAGGAAAGATAAGCTGACAAGTGAGGCATTATTTGGAAATTTTCCTAAAAGGAAACAAGAAATGTTAAGAAACGGAGGAAAGTAAAAAAAATGAGATAGGTAAATTATAGTTGTCTTATGCTCGTATTATTGATGGGCAACGTTGATTTTTATTCCTTTTACTACTCCCATACACAAAATATGCCCAAATTGGGTATTTTTGTGATGCAGATTAATTTTCATTTGTTGTTATTTATCTACGGAGGAGAATAAGATTATGATGTCCAATGTATAAAGATAAGTCCGACTTCATTTCACTACTCAATTTCTCCACTATTTTGGGGAACTCGTAATGTTATTTTTTGTTTTTTTGTTTATTTGATGAGAAATGTGATTAAATTAAATAAATAAAGGTATTATTGTTTGTAGTCCTGAGGATTAAGTCAATTCACATTTCTTTTGCTAGTTCCTATCTCTATACTTTCTTCTCTCTGACTATTGATTTCAAAAAAATCATATCATTCAAATCCATTCTTTCATCAATTAACATCATAGGCGATTGATAAAATCTTCTACACATAGTTTTGAGGAATAAGCAATATACAACCCCAAAACTTTGATTCGATTTTGAAGTGAAGTATTCTTCTGGGGTAAGCATTGTGTTTATGGTTTTTTTTTGATGTTTTATTTAGAATGAATATAATGGTTTCAATTAATCGTATTGAAGATGTATTACATGAACTAACTTTTCCGCTTTTTATGAATGTCAAAGGTATTTTTATGATATAAAAAGTCTATTGTCTTGTTCTCTTTTGTAAAAAAGGTTTTTTTTTTTTTAGTAATTGTTGTCTGGTGATTTTTCTGTTAAGCCTTTTATTTCACGTACGAAATTACTAATAATTTTTTTTTTCATATTTGTTAAAATTTATATTTTAAAAATAGCTAAACTTTTACCCGAATTTGTTTTGGTTATTAGAAATTGCTTTATTTTGTCCCCCCCACCCCCTAAATTGTTAGCTTCCATATATTCGACGCTGATGTTATATTTTGTATTGGTTCATCACATTTTTCGATTATGTATATTAGATTACAAGTTAGTTCTGGTGCCGCTATGCGTGCCTAGTAAAACTTACGGGAAAAATTATGTTATATTAAATTTCAATATTAGACAATCTTTGATTTCATTGTACAGTGATAAGTTGGAAATTTATGTTTAGGTTTTATTATATTCTTGTCCTTTTAGTTTTACCACAAATTGTTTTAAGTTAATTTTTTTGGTAATTAAGTTTTTATTTTTAAATTTTGGTAAAATTTTAAGTTTTTTTCATATGCAAATTTAAAATCGGAAAAGGATTACTTGAGGGAACATTAAATACGCATTTATTTCATTTACTAAAGGGGTAAATAAGACATTTTCATAGGGATACCCATAGCTCCCCTTGGCTTATATAATAGTGTATAGATACATGTATTGGTTTTTAAATTTATTCTATATAATGTGTTTACCACTTATAAAATTTATTGATTATCTTTACTACTTATTTTTCTCAACTTGTATTTATTTCTTAATTTTTTTATTAGATAATATAATAAAAATTAAACAAATGTAATTGGGTCTTGTAAATTGTCAAAAATTTATTACGTAGTAAAAAAATTCAGTTCAGGGTATGATATTAAATGCTCATTTTGGACACATTATCTCTTCCTTTAGCTTAGAGAGATAGCAATTTTTATTGCTGCACTTTGGTCGATACATGATTGATCGTGAAAATTGTATTCCTATAAAATGGTTTTAATCGTATGAAGTATACTACATACAAATTAAATGTTTATATGTTAGATCACATAGAATTTATTATGATGTTTATTTTGAAATAATTATGGATTGAGAATTCAAAAATAGTATCATATATGTTGTCATCTAATTTGGAATAATAGTCATTTTTCACTAATTAACTTACATAAAAAATGCATTTTCTATTTTAAATTATTGAATAAGTGAAGGGTAGTTTGGGCACATCAATTAATAAATTTTTTAAAATTCATTAAGGGTATAAAAGACATTTAAGAGGGGGGACACCATCTTCCTCCCCCCCTTCCCTTATATAATAGAGATATTGTTACAATTCACGAAAAAAAATATTGATTCATGCATGTTAAGTTTAAAAAAATGATGATTTTTTTAATTGATCCCAAAGGCTACATTTCAAATTTATGGCCATTTTCATTTTTATTAATTGTTATCTCCATTATAAAAATAGGGGGTTTCTTAATTGTTTTTTGTGTGACCCTTTTCAAATCGAAAATTTTCCTTTAAGCATTCCCTTTTCCCCTGTTTTGAAGGTGAATTAGCGTCACTTTCTTTTTATCCTATTGATTTTTTAATTTTTTTTGTAGATGTGTACTWTGAATTATTATTTTTTCACATTATTTAAATACAGTTGTACAACTATTGTTTCTAGTTTTTTCCATGTGAAGAAACCGAAAAACAATTGAAATTTAGTTGAAAGCAAAGGGTACCTTTATGAAATGAAGAGATGATGAAGAGTTGAACCTATCGAAGCACGAAGCATAGTTTTTAAGAACTAAAATAAAGTTTTTTCTCTTCAGTTTAGAGAATTTTTTTAGAGAATTGTCTGTGGTGATGAAGTATACTGAATTGTAGGCCTTACTTCAATTCAATATTTTATTCTCTTTATTCATTCGATTAGAGAAAGTTTCTTCTTTTAATTTTGTAATTTGAGTAATTATTGCTTTAATTTTCATCSTAATTGATTCTGTTTTAGGTTGATTTTATTTTATTCGGAATTTTTTTGTATTACTCATTTCTCCACGAATGGTAAATTGTAACGTATTGTAAGATTTACTATTGAAGGTGCCTTTTTTTTGCAAGAATTTGTGTGATGCATTTTGTGGTCTTTTTTAGTAATTATGTAATTTTATTCACATCTAAAGGCAATAAAGTAATTTTCAAAGGGCGACACCATTGCTCCCCCTTGTGTTGGCTTATATAATAAAGATTAATTTACAATCTATTCTTTTAGAATTAAAATGTGATAGCTTCAAACACAATAATTTTCCAAATAAAGAAAATACGATTTGAAAAGTCATAAATATATGAGTAAGGTCAATGTTCTTTTTTTGCTAATGTTTTGTCCTCTAATTTCATTTTTAAGGCAAATGGGGACGCACTTTTGAATACATCTGTATACCAAAGATTTTTAATGATCTAGACCTTATTTCCGTTTGCCTCCCATGAGTTACAATCTTACCTTAGACTTCAGAACTATAATTACCATTAAGTTTATTTTGAAACGGTTTGTTTTACGGTAGGCCCAACTAATTTTATTAGAATTTTAATTGATTTTAAAGTACGTTAAAACTGTCATTAATTTATTTTTTCACATATAGAAGTGACTTATCTGGACTTGGATTATAGAGCGTAAGAGAATTTTGACATATTATTAGTTCTTTGAAAGGTTAAACTAGTTCATAGGAAAATAAGTAACTTTTTTTTTGGCATAAGCAACCTTATAAGTATTCAACCCATTTTTAAATAATTAACTAGTATTTTTGGCCCGGGAGTTGCCCCAGGTCATACGCTTTTTCCTTCTTTTTAGTAGATATTTTAATTTGTCTATGATTCCCTTGGGGTTTATACATGTGATGTATAAGAACCAATGTAATGAAATAATTTTTTTTGGTGTTAAGAGAGCCACAACGGCGAGGATGAGAATCGATCAGATCACAGATCTCTGAAATCGGGAGGGGAAGCTTTAACCACTTGAGCTATCTCTCACTGTCAATGTAATGAAATAATGATTGACAAAATAGTCATGCGAGTCTTGAAACTTCATACTATAAAGAAAACTTTGATCATAGTACTCTATTTTAAAGGAAAATTTAAAATTTAACACAACAGAAGTTTGAAATTTAATACTTACAAAAATATATTCTAATTTGGTTTTCATTATTTCTGTCATCAAATGTTGCACTACTTTTAAATTATCCACGTGTCGCAAGTCAAAATGTGATGTATTTTTATGTAGATCATTCGAAGGCCATGATTGAGCAGAAAATATGTTATAATTCATCTATTTTTTAAACTCGTGTCATTTTACCTTGTTAAGAAGTTGCTATATACTTGCACCATTATCCAAATTTGGAATGTAATCTCAACTTAAATATACTTTATTTTCCCCTATTAATATTATTCTTTGATTGCTTATTTTTGTGCATCTCTTCAATTGTGCATTAATAAATTAAAAACAAAGTACATATTCAATTGTATATTTTGACAATGAAAATTATAAATTATAAATTTAAAAATGCTTACTCAATAGTTTAATTAAAGGATACAAATATAAAACAACAATCAAAGTTATTTGATAGAAAAGTATTAGATGATAGAATAATTCCCTTTTGTTCATGCCTAAAAAAAAAACATTACAATTTCATCATAATTCTTATTATTAAATGTTCAAATATAAAAGTAATGTTTCATATTGATTAGTAGTTAAAGTCTAAATTTTGTTAAAAATGATGTTACTTTAACAACACAAAATAAATAAGCTCTAACAATAAACAATATGCTTTAAAAGAGTGATATTAAGACAATAACAAAAGATGATGAGTTGGTAAGTACGTATTTGTTCGTAAGATAGTGTTGAATTCAATCTTATTGCAATCAACTTTTTAATTGAATAATTGAAGTGAATCTTACGTGGCATATTCCATACGTGGCACAAAATCCGGTGAATGCTCAACGTGCAGCTTACATGCCGCACCAACGCCCCGTCGTACTCTGCACCTTTTAATATATCTCTATTATATAAGGGAAGGGGGGATGAAGATGGTGTCCCCTCTTTAAAAAGACCATTATATACCCTTAATTGATTTTTAAAAAATATATAAAATTGATATGCTAACTACCCTTTGCTTATTAGTTAACTAAAATGAAATTTGCATTAATTTGTGACTAATTATGAAAAATTAAATAAATAAATACTACTCCAAATAGAATAACTATATCTAATTATTTTGAATTCAAATCAATTTAATTACATAAATAATTACATTTAAGACTAATATTGTATTGTTGCTAATTATCTCTATTAATAAGGGAAGGGGGAGGAAGATGGCTGTCCCGCCACTCTTAAATGACCTTTATACCCATAATGAATTTTAAATATATTTGAATTGAAGTGCCTAAACTAGCCTTTTACTTACTATGAGATTAAAATCGAAATTTCATTTATTATGTGACTTAAATTAGTACAAAAGTTAAATCAATGAATATACTTTCCAAATTGAATTGAAACACGTATGGTAATAAATTGAATTTCATTTCACATTTATTTACAAATAATTCAATTCAGGAAATTATATTGCTAATTAGCTTAAACATTTTAATTTAATACATCTATAAAACATTTTTATGAATATCTACAATTTTTATACGTCTAAGCACGGCATCGCGTGCACATAAAATCTAGTTTTTATAGATGGCCGACTGATCCTTTTATAAATAAAAATCAATGAATATATATCCACCTATGATTTGTTATATTTAAATGGGGAATGGAAAAAGGATAATATATTAGCAAAATAAATCATAAAAGATTTTGTGAGATTCATAAAATTAACATTAATGCAACAAATCAAAGCTGATCACCAATGATATTTTGACTTCACATTATAGGATGCAAAGGTATTCAGTTGTGGGTTATATATAGTACACAAAAACGTATACCTATATGTGTATTATGAGATAAAAATTCAATATTCAAGATAGAAATAAGTTGCATCTATATTCTTTCTCTATAATCACTAATGGCTAAACACTTTTGTGCAATTTTTCTGACACTAGTGCTCTTATTTTTATCACATGGTAAACGTTTCTCCTCGTGATTGTTACATGTTCGTTATTACTAATGCTATGAGTGAATAACTAAGTATTAATAAATGTTGATTTTAATCAATACATGGGAGCCTTGCTAGCTACTGTTCTTCTATTATTTGCTTAACTATTAAGCTTAATCCTTGTTATTTTTACTATAATTTAATATCATTTGTTTTTATGACTTTCAGAAAATGTAWCKGCACGTGTTACCAAGGTAATATGTGAGACGAAAATACTTAAAATTAAACCAATATGTAGGCTTTCAGCATGTATGGGGTTTTGTAAAGATGAAGGTATCGAATTRCATGATGGAGGGTGCATCGGCCTTCAAAAGTGTTGTTGTGAAATCAGGAAAGGTCCAACTCAAAAAATATAATTTGTTGGTTGTGCGCGCTTATATAAGAAAAACACATATGATGTAACATGAATAATTAATATGCACTTTCAACATCCTCAATTAATAAAATTGTCTCTCGTTTTATGACATACCAAACATTATTAATTTTACTATTACATTTTTAATTATTGTATAACTTAACTTTATTTTATCTATGATTTCATATTATATTGGAGTTACTTTCCAACATGTTCGATATAATCATCATTAATCATTTGTTGTGTTTTTCTTATAGATTCACTTTCTTTGGGTCTTACTATCTTAAATTATTGTTGTCGTTTTTTTAATATCATAACTAGTAAATTTTTTTGGACATTGCTCTGATCGATAACAATAAACTTACATGTCTAAATACATATACATATACATATACATATACATATACATATACATATACATATACATATACATATACATATACATATACATATTGAAGGGCCCCGGAAAGGGTCGTTGGGCTAAAACCTAACCGGGTGCTCCCAAAATTACAATTTATAATCCAATACTACTAACTATACCTAAGTATAGTAGTAAGTAAGGGGTGATCCTCTGGGAAGGTAACAAAAAGTGTCTAAATCTAAACTACACTAGCTTGGGAAGTAAACATACTTTGAAAGGGGAAATTGGACTAAGACTAGCTAATGTAAACTCTTGAAAATAAGTTTTGGGAAAAGCAATTACTCTAAAAACTTGGGAGTAACTAGTGTCACCTTCTATAGTTAAGTGGAATGCCAATCAAAGAGTGTGTTCATCTCCAACAAATAAGGTGATTGTAATCATGGTTTGGAATTATGATTAACATCATCTCCCAAGTCAATTAATCCTCTCAATCCAAGTTCAAACATTCATGAAAGGCTGCAGGCGCGGACGAGGGGGGCGCGTACGGACGTGCGTGCGAGCCCAAGAAGCGCGTGAGGGCCAAATATGCGCGGCCGTGCCTAAACTGATTCTGGAAAGGAGGAGGGTTGTGCAGGCGCGGACGACCACGCGCGTGTGGAGGCGCTTGCGGGCAGGGGACGTGTGTGCAGACGTGCGTGCGAAACCCAAGAGGCGCATCCACGCCTAAAACCATTCTGGAAGGAGGGGACTTCCTGCTGGCGCGTGCAGTCACGGGCGGAAAAGAGTGGGACGCGCGTGCAAGCAACTAGCTGAATTGCCCAAATTCGAACTGCCATAACTTCTTGCTCGGTGCTCGGATTACAGCTTGTAATATACCGTTAGAAAGCTCTCGGAGTCTACTTTCCAATGCAAAAAGCCTCACTTGAAAATTCAAAGTATACAAAAAGATATGGCTCTAAAAAGATGTTAGAGCAAACGTTCAAGCGGCTTACGGCTCAACCAAAGCAACCACAAGCAAACCAACAAGATGGAAAGCTCAAAACCAACATGTGAACATCTAGGCAACTTGCAAAATACTTACAAAGCTTGTAATTTAGTGTACAAAGATAGAAAAAGAGAGAAAACTAAGGAAAAAACCTACAAAAACCACTAAAAACTAACAAAGCTTTGCAAAACTAAACAAAGTGGAAATCTAACCAAAAGGTTAGTGAAATGATATTGAAAACACACAAAATGGCCAAAATAAGGAAGGAATTAGTGGCCTAAATGTGACGCATTTTTGGCACCTATCACATATACATATACATACATATACAATACATAGACATATACATACACTACATACATTACATACATACATACATACTACATACAATACATACATACAACATACATACATACATACACATACATACATACATACATACATACATAACATATCATACTCATACATACATACATACATACATATATCATACAATACATACATACATACATACATACATACATACATACATACATAATCAATATCATACATATATACATACATAATACATACATACATACATACATACTACATACATACTATACATTCATACATACATACATAAACATACGAATACATACATAACATACATCATACATACATACATACATAATACAATACAACATACATACTACATACATACATACATACATATCATACACATACAACATATACTACATACAAATACATCATAGCATACAATACATACATACATACATTACATACATACATTACATACATACATACATACATCATACATACATACATACATACATACATACATACATACATACATACATACATACATATACAACATACATACATACATACATACATACATACTACATACATACATACATACATACATACATACAATACATACATACATACATACATACATACTACATACATAATACATACATACATACATACATACTACATATCATACATACATACATACATACATACATACAATAGGGTTAGGATCCAAATGACATTCAGAACCTTAAATTGAGAAATGTGAGAAGCAATCTTGGTCGTTGATTTTTGAGATGAACGGTCAAGATGTGCATAAGTTTAATAGTAAACGTGCAAATTTTTTTACACAAATGTGCCTAATTTTTTGGTTTTTGTACATTCACAGGAAAATTCGAGAACATTTATGTACAAATATTGCACATTACTTTTTCATGAAATAAATCTTGACCCTCTAATTTCAAACTCCAACGATCAAGATTGCTTAATTCTCACGCTTCTAATTTAAGGATGCTTCTCATTATATGTGTGTTGTGTGGTGAAAACAAATGTCGAGGGGTTTGATATAAGCAAGTTTATCGTGAGAACACGTGAACTTGGGCGCAATAGTACAGTGACATGTCCGTAACATCTGGCCATTTTTTTGCTAGCTAAACTCGTCTTGTCTTAATTGTTCGAAAATAAAAACAAATAAAACCAAAATTATTTATATGATTATATACGATTGAATATTTTCATGTAAGCTAATCCATTGTATTTAGACAACATTGGTGGTCCCATTCTTGGAACCTTTCGGAGTGTTTCGAAATTCAGCGTTTGATCTGTTTTGCATTTTGTTCAAAAAGTAATAATCGGGTTTGTAAATCAAGACATAAGTATTTCAAGTCATGTTGTGTGTCTATTTGTTGTTGATAAAGTCTTTAATCCTCCATCAAATACTACAATAGCATGTTTCACAAAAATCATATAACATAAGTCAAATGCTAACGGAGTTGTTGTCCATAAAATCAAATCATATAGTATGAGTTCAAAGAATTCAAAATTACCGATGTTTCTACACCGATTTTGTCAAATTTTGCGGCATCTTGGACACCTCCTCGTTAAAGATGACATATGACCTATCCAACACAATTACAATTTCTAAATCATATTATCTAACACTAGTCCAATTGCATTATAAGACTAGATGCTTCCTTTTCAATTAATTCAATATTATTTGCACAATCATAAGCAATTACACTATAAAGAATGATATAATCTAAACATTGATGATACATAGTTCATATATAATAATTTTATTTCTACCATAACTACCTATAGCCATAATAGTGGGAGCAACAACAACAATTTGCTCAATAGCACGACACGTACACAACCAATATTATATTTTTTATGATCGGGACCAAGCATTACTAAAAGGGTCATAACTCATATTGCAGACCACGCACGACTAGCATTTGAACAAGTTGAAAGAAGACTTGTAGAGCTACCATTTAAGTTTTAAGAAGTGAATGAAACGAACATCGTTTGACCTCTACACTAGTGTTAAGGAGAGTACTATATCAATATAACAAATTGGTGATACTAGGTAAATTAAATTACATCTTGTAAGTATCATATTCTTAAATCCAATCCAAAACAATATAATTAATAACTAAAAACATTAGTTTCATGATTTTAATTATTATGATATTTAACTGCTAACAACATTATTATCGACACCCACTACAACAAAATAACAAGAGAAAATTAAGATTTTTACTTGCTGGGTATTAAGTCTGAAAGTTGAAACAAAATCAGCCATGAATTTGGTATAAAAATATATATTCATCAATAAAAAAATTAGTGACACAAATGACATATAAAAACACATTAATTATTATATTAACTCAAATTGTATTTTCTGAACATCACGTGCATAATTTGGCGGGATGCAATTCGAAAAATGTTAAATTCAACATTGAATTCCTCATCAAATTACGATTTTGCATCCATCGTTGATCAATCCCTCACAAGCATAATCAAGTTGGAGTGCTTTATATATTACCTCGAATTGTAACATTTTGAACATTACAAGCATAATTTGGTGCATTGCAATTCGAAAAATGTGATATTCAACTTTAAAATTGCTCATCAAATTACGATTTTGCATCCATCTTTGATTAATCCCTTAGTATAGAATGCACTCTAGTTTGATTAATGTCTCCCTTTTATGAGTCAAATTTATTTTGAATTAATGAACACAATTCAACTTGACTAATCCGTCACTTTGATAACCGCAATTCACTTTTTTTGAATGCAACTCTGTTTGATTAATCCTTAGTTTAGGAGCCAATTCAGTTAGAAGGTATAAATTTTTTTAAGGGACTATGGAGTAGTCATTGGTTGACAAAAAACCAAAGAAGAAACCATGTAGAAGAGTGAATTGTAGAATAAAGATGAAGCAAAGAATAATACTCATAAGAAAGTGGTTGCATTATTCCATGCCAGGGTTGGAATTGACTAACTCACTTGGATATTTTAGAATCATGCAATTCATTTGATGCTTATCAACTTATTGACTTCCAATTGCAAAAGACCAAAACCCTAAAAACCAACACTCCTCCCTCTTCTCTCTCCTCCACCACTCCTCTATGACTCGTAGCAACGCCAGATGTAGTTTGTAGTAGCAACGTCACTAGCCCACTACACCGTAGGGCCCGAAGTAGTTGGGAGTCTACATTTCATCTTTGAGGTATTTTTTTCATATTATTTTTGTTTAATTAATTAATTTCAGTTTGATTATATTAAATTTGAATCCCCTATTTTGTGAATGTGAAATTATTTTGTAGAACTACGTTTTCAATTTTTTTTTGGGATTCATCAAAATTTCATTAACCACTTTTATTTTCTACTCACATCATCCATCTTTAATTGGAACTGGAAAGAGGGATGGAATATGGCAGGTAACTTATATTGGTTTCCATTCTAATAACTTAGTTCTGTACTTTTGTTTACACTACAAAAAAACAAGGCCAATTGCGACGCTTTTTTTGTCTTATTGCGACAGCAAAAAGCGTCACTATATTGCATTGTGACGCTTTGGGAAAGCGTCACAAGAAGCGTCATTATTTTCAGCYTGGCTATATAACCACACTTTTTGAAGTCACTATACTTCCATATTGTGACGCTTTAAAGAGACACTGTAATGTAAATTGTGACGCTTTTTACTGTCTGATTTCTGGATCGCGATTGTGACGCTTTTTATTGTCAAGTATTGTGACCTCTTTATTTGAAAATAAGGACGCTTTTTAATCCAAAAAATAATTTCATACGTACGCAAACTCGCCTAAATTATGAATGCTTAAAAGTCGTCATAATCTTGCAATTTTTTTTAGATAAACTCAATATTCAACGTAAAATAAAAAAAATACTAATTAATACCAGAAGGCACATGGCCCATAACATAAGACGAAAACCAACAGGGTCTCAACACCCATCCACTATAACTAAATTCAATGAACACAAATTAAAAGTAAAATAAATAATCAGTAATTAATTAACATCATCCAATCCAAATATGAATAGAAAAGTTCTTTACAAACCCAAAGCTTAAAGAGTATTATCTAACTGAACTAGTCTAAACAAGCTAACGTCAAAGAAATTATGCCAAAACAATATAAATAGTGTTGTCTCCACTTGACAACTTCATTGTGTTCAACGAAAAATAAATAAAATGCAAACACACTAACTAATAATTAATGACCCTCTTCAATCGATATCCATCGAATTGTTGAATAAACTTTGTAACATTACATTTTGTCATCATGTCAAATGGAGAATGTCTACTCTTTAACAGTCCGCCACTTGAAACCTTTTGGAAATCTACAAATTAAAACAACAATAAAATTATGTCAAAACCACAAAAACAAATATCGAACAAGTTATCGACTATTCTTAACTTTAGCTAAAAACTACGAATGGACATGGGGATTTGATTTGTGAATGTACAAGCAAGAGAATCAGTAGTAATATTATTACTAAAAGAGAAATGCATTTTTAAGGACACAGGCAGCATAAAAAGATCTTGGGGGTTTTTTTTGCTTGTTCTAAATTGATCACTTTTTTTATTATATTTGTTTTTTGCAAACTATATCATGCATGATCTTAATGTGGCTCTCTGTTGAGATAAGAGAAAACTTGTGATATTAAGTCTATTGTTCTTAGAATCCTTTAACTTGTTCAATTGTATGTTTATTGCTTTGTATAAGTATTTTTCTTGACTTTCATTAGTGATCATTGTAATCATCTTAAACTCAACAGTTACCTAAAGTCTAATATCTAAAATTATCCACAAAAACATAGCCAAATTTAAAAATTATATGAAATTGTGTTCATCAATGCCACTTATTTCATTATACGATCCAAAAGCTTCATCTCAACCCTCCCCAAACACCCATGCAACGAAATCCTTCCTCCTCACCATTTAACATCAAAAGTCAACATGGAGAACACACAAGATTCTCATATCAAACCTAAAGATTCCACCTTTTTTCTCTTATTTTTAAGCAATAAACAAACACAAACCACCAGCTACTAAACCAATAAAAAAGACACCATAAACGATAAAATGCACAAAATGAAATAAATCGACAATATAATCAAGAATAGATCAATTGAACAATTTATTAAAAGATCGATTCTTTCCAATTGGCCGACTCAAAGGGATTTTATTCTTTTCTTTGGCTTGGAATAAATCATCGACGCTGTTGTACTAAGGTACTCATTCTTCAATGCACCCCAAAATCAAAATGAAAATTGAGTTGATGAAGGCTAAAAATATGACATTAGTGAGCAAACACTAGTAAAAAAACGTCTAATAGAACGCGACACTAAAAGCTCTCAAACGCAAATGAGTCTAAATCTATTTGCGATTGCACCTAGATGCGACACAAATGAATATCTGTTTGCGTCGCAACCTTTAGCTAAAGTGAATGGTCGCAAATGAATACCGATTATGTGTCTACACCTTAAAACTAAAGTGCGACGCAAATAACTTTGCTCAAACTAAAAAAAACTATTTGCATCGCACCTTAAGCTAAATTACGATGCAAAATAGCAGTTGCCACAAAATTCAAAAAAATACAAATTCAATATATAACTATATAAAATGAATCCATATACAAAATATCATTGAAAAATATATGATTTTATACATGTAGACATTATATAACTTTCATAATTCTATTTAGTGCTAAAATAGAATTCCAATCACACAGAACTAAGTTTGAAACACAAAATAGATATATAGTTGGGTGGTAAGAACTATAGCCAAGGCACTAAATGTACACTCACTTTCTAGCAGCTTCCTTGAAGACCTGAAGTATAACAAGGAACGATTACATCTCCTAAAACAAAATGCTGACGATTATCCTATAATCTCATTATCATGCCATAAATCAATTCTCATCACGTTAAAAGGAGAAATCATTGTACAGTACATACATTGAAAAGAGGTACAAAGTCTCACCAAAGTGGGTTCAGTTGCATTGCCAAAAATTGTATTTATTTGAGATCATCACCAACCCATATTTAGAATTATAATTTTTCACCATCACAAAGATGTTATAAATGAAACTGTACTGTTTCATTTGAAATGGAAGTAACAATCAAATACTTTATGTTTTAATCTAACCTTCCTGAACTACCACTTTGTTGCAGCAGTACTTCAATAGGCTAGTATAATTCTCTAGTGGCTTCTGGCCTTCCAAACCGATCAAAAAAGTAAAAGCATTGAAATGAATATTAGTGCCAATTGCTAAAATGCTTAAGAACTAAATAGCTATTCCAGAATATTATTTCATGCAAATATCACAACTAATTCATCCAGCTGATTTACACACTATCACTTCCAACTTGACAGTTCACAGTTTGCACATGTTACTATCACCTAGTTTACCACACAAATCTAAAGACTTGTATTCGATCTTAAAAAATCTGCATTACAAATTCTAACAGGACACAGCATGACATTGATAACAGCCACAAAATGCACCCCAAACTTACTGAAAACTAGAAAGCCACAACAACTCTTACAACAACAACAATTAATGGCAGAAAACAACAAGACATAACAGTGGTAAATGAAAAGTAGATTAAAACAAAAATATTATCCCATTTGAGCAGCAAATAACTTCTCACTACTTGAGAAATATGGAGTCTATCATCGTACGAAGTATTTATTTAAAAACGAAGATGCTAATTTGTAATGCAGGTTATTCACTAGCAACTTGAGGGAGTGGGATAACGTAACCGTCTTATAAACTCAAGATTCATTAAGCATTGTGTTGTATAGAACTAATTCCGACTAATACAACCTTTTTTTTTAAAACTAATTCAATTATGAAAACAAAGATTTTTTTTTAGAAAATGTAAAAAATTAACCAAGCTCTAAAGAGCCACGATCCTTACTGTAAGGCAGAAAACAACCAACATCAGGCTACAAACCATCAAACAAGAACAAACAACAAAAAAAGACCCAAATTACATAGTATGCATCTACGTCATTCTTGTTTCCTATGATTAGTTTTAATAGGCATAATAGCATAAATGCTTCTATACACATCTGCATCATTATAACAAGACTAGAAACAGGTTTCCCCATACTTCTGCATTCTTCTACAACTAGATAGAYTACACCAGGCSCATATAACAGTTCAGCTCTGCAGAACTTACCTTTCAAGCCTACCTTTYACCTTATTCAAATGCTCATTGCAATCCAAAAGAGAAGATGGCACATGATTTCTATGAACAAAAACTACCTTTTTTCATTTATAATCTGTAATGCATTTTCTGCTCAAACTTTAGAGATGATTCTTGCACATTATACCTATTTTTCTATCTARTTWCTTTGCCCCAAAATTCCTTAAATTAATAAGATGAGACATTAAACTACTGAGCTACGATTCTAAACTAGGGAATTCTGTTTCATTGCCSTTCACAATATAACMCCATATTTATCTATATTAATCCAACCTTCTTAGAAATGAACTTTATGCAGATCAAGATGGTCACTACAGAAGCTAGAAGGCACCACTAAGAGCTCGAGTCGACCTAACCATTCTTCTCTAGGCTTCAACATTATAGGATTCTCAACCACTGCCCACTGCCCCGTATGTAAGAGCAAAGCAATATGCTTGTATTCCTCTCCCAAATCTATCACCGGCCTGTTTGAATGTCCTATCGCTGTGTAATTTATTTAGGATTTTTGAAGACGCTTCTTATTTTATTGTTTTAGCTCAGTTCGGATCCACAGGTGCAGACAAACATTGCAAATTATCTTTTTTCCTCTAGAGGGCATAGGACAATCAGACTCTCTTGTAAGATATGATTTTATGGCGAGGTCATTGTGAAGCAGGTGAGATCGCCGCGTAGCGGTCTAGCCAATGCTGAGAAGGCTGTGCATCAAGTGCCAGAGCGTTCTGGGCATGGAGAAAAATATTTAACCATTGTGAAATAAATGACGGTGTTTGCATGCTATGTATGATCTATGGGAGGTGATGGCACCGCGTGATCACGAATCTTACTGGCAGGAATGGTATCAAACAAACTGTTTGGTGGAAGAATTGTGCCGTGCTTCTGACTGAAGGGCGATCCATCAGCTCCAGGACGGGAGGTGGAAGTGTCGGACAAATGAGCGTGCTGCAGCTGCGGCGGCCGACGTGACATGCAAATCAGTGAGTGATGGATCTCGTAAGAAAACGACAGATTGTGTCAGATAATTTTTTCGCAAGGTATTTTTGTCAGAGATGAGTGTGAGAGTTTAAACAGCAGGCGTTTCAAGATTTGAGTAGCAGCTCAATAGATAACGAGGACCCTTCCGCTAGACCGTCGTTCTACCAGTATCAGGAGGAGGTCGACAATTCGTTGGAGCGAAAGTATAACACAATAGCGGCGCAAACCAGGTTAAGCGGTATATGTCTGTCTCTGCAGAAATAGAAATGACGAGTATGGCGACAGGTTACTGTGAAAACGAGCCGGGGATCGCGAGAGCATTGTGAGCAGTAATGTGATGGCCGTCTAATGACGGACTTAACAGAGAGTGCTAAAACATGAAGATGGCCTGGGGTGTCGTATGAGGGATGGGACGAACCGGAGGAGCGATAGGTCTTATTTACTATATTGGCAGGCTACGCAGCGTATCGGCCCTAGGTGTAATAAGCGCTGGTGGTGCGTGGTGGAGCGTTAAGGAGTCCAGAAAGATAGAGACACAACAACTAGAGGAGGGCTGTAACAGGAAACGTGGAAAGCAGTACTGAACTGGCTTGGGGTGGGCGTGCCTCTGGGTCGAGACGATGCCGCGTCACCAGTGGACATATTAGGTATAAGTCGCCAGAAGGACGATTAGAGGAAAGAAAGTGAAAGGGTAAAGAAGCAGCGAGAAGTAGAAGAGAGGGTGCAAGTGACGATAAGATGACATTAGTGCTAGAGCTAAACGTCTGGAGGCGGTATGTGGATCGGGCTGCGCCAATAGAGGCTTTTATAAGTTTTTAAAAATTTTCGAGTTTTATGTTTAACCCGGAGATTGATGCTATGGTGAATGCATCAAGTTGTTATACACACGTCAAATTCCGAAGTCTGTTCTGGTGTGAAAATAATGTGCAAACGGTTCGCTTCAAATTCAGCCGAACAAAATTGCACTCAAATTCAAATTAATGGTCAAACGATAGATATCGCAAGGATGCTTATTGAAGCCAGAGATTGGTCGGATAAGATTTAAGCCCGAACCAGATAATATGGACCCGTTCTGCTGGATGAGCTGTGGCAGAAAAATATAATAAGAAGATAATAGCCAAGTAAAGAGTGAGAGGCGTCTTTCACCGCTGTAGCTGCTAACAATTTTGGAGAGAAATTTCGTGTGTAATTGTATTAATTCAAATCTAAAATTGAAAACAACCTCGAAATACTACCCTTCTTGCATACTTTGAGAATGTCAAAATCAAGAATTGATACCTTGCAATTGGGGTCAAGATAGATTGAAATCACAAACAATACTGCAACCTGCCTACTACCTAATTGTACTGTTTAAATTATAAGGCAATGTTAGCGCGAAATATGTTGATGATTTATCGATGATCGCAGTGTACTGTCCGGGAGTTATATGGAAACGCATAAGGGAGTAAGGATTTGATGGGTGCATGTTGCGCGGTTAAGGTGAGGAGATATAGTAATGATAACTGTCCGAGTGTTTTGTTTGAGAACGGAAAATGAACCGCAGAGCACTGATGAGTGCACTGCGCGGACGTTAGGCGTAACGTGTCGGGCGGAGCATGATAGTTGGGGTGAGTAAAAATATTTTTAATTTTAAAGATATAAAGAAAATACTAATGAAACTGCCGATCGGTTGTTGACTGTGTGATTTTCACGTGAATATTTAAACTATATTGTGACACTTTTAATAGTCAAAAATTAAGATTACCTCTAAAGGACGTCCTTGATGTGTCTTCCCCTTTTGTGGTGCCATTTTATTTCTTTGACACTTTGTAAAAGCGTCACACACAAAGAGCGTCATTATAATACTCATGTTCTTGTAGTGTTGATTCAGATAGTTTTCTACTATGTCTATGATGAATAATCCAGTCATGTTAATAGTCACTTTTCTTGTTCATCAGTGGTGTCATGAACATGCAAAGTGATGACTTAGATGGCTGCTTAGGCAAAGCTTCTTAAGCTATCAATAGTCAAGCATTTAAGATGCAGTTGGTTTTTCAAATTCCCTACTTCACGAATCCTCCAGATAGCAGCAAAGTCACCAAATTTTGAGGTCGCAAAGGGGGGTCCAATTAACAATTGATGCCTGTACTATTAATTAACTTCTATCAAATTGTGAAGTGTTGTTTCTAATTTATTATGGAAGCCACAATGGGCGTCGTCGCACGTAAGCTTTAGGTAGCATTTTAGCGATTGCTTGACGTCCGTAGAATTGAATAAAGCGTGAATGTTAATTTTATTACTGTTCCGGCACGCAAGGTAGCGTTGAGTAAAACGAAGTTTAGCGTTAAACGTACGCTTTTTCAAACGGCTGAATAGGGTAGGAGTAGCGTTTGTAAGCTTTTAGCTTTAAGCTAGGGATAAAAAGCTACTATGCGTAATTAATTTTCTTCTATTATAAATACACACGGCTGGACGAGGCTGATAGTCTGCTAGAGAAACATCAATTAGACCAATTGAGAGTACTATTGACGTGGCTCGCGTCATGGGTAAGAGTGGGGTACCTCGCGGGGTCGCCGCTACTCCACACTACTTACTGAGCTTGTAAGCTAGCCTCCGCTACTAATACCGCAAAGGCTACTTCAAACGCTGATCATCCGGCCTGGAACGACTGGACCCAAGAGAGATGAAACAATCTGGATCAGTCTAGGCCAACAAGCACTGTTAAACGTTTAAATAGGACTAGCAACATCTGGATCAATCTGATGCAACAACTACTGGTTATCTGCTAAGATGAAGAAAGTTATTCGGGTGTTCAACCTAGTGTCAGATGCTGCACACAGTATCAAGCCAGCATGTTATTGTGCTCTGTTACCTGAAGGTTATCCGAATTGTTATGCAATCATCTGACCAATAAGAATGTTGTATCCAAATTTGTAGTGCCATATATGGTATGTGATAATCAGTACATATGGTTGAGAAGTACAGCTATTTATGCACGTATATCTAGTAAGATGAATGTTAGGTATGTTTGTGTTTTATCATCAATTGTTCTGCTACCGTTAAACCAGGATATTTGTTTGATTTTTTAATATGTGTTTGTTATCACTTTCTTTTTAATTTATTTTCCTTGCAGGTCAAAGGTTGATGAAGATGATTTTTTTTAATCAGAATGTGGCGATGATTTACAAAGGATCTAAGATTTAGATAATCAATGTTGACATTTGAATATGTATTAGTTGAAAAATGGTGTAATTTTATTATACATTTGTATAGGTAATTTTTATTAACGGATTAATTAAGTACTACAGCAAGTAATTGTATTTTAGTGTTGCGATTTTCTTTATTAATATAAATTAGATATTGTGTTGATATTAATTTGCACCATGTTTTCTTTAGGACTATTTTTGGTAAATTATATTATATTATTATGTATTATTGTGATTTTAATTATTATTATTATTAATTATTGATTATATATATATTATTATATTATATTATTATTATTATTAATTTTGGCGATAACACCAAAACGTGGTAAGCGGTCGTTACAAGGCAACAAAAAAGGACAAGTGAGTTTTAGCAGAAAGTGGAGAGAGCGCGAGATATGCGAATCTGGCCCCACTCCGGTCTAAGCATAGGCGAAGCCGGTATCGACCGAAATGTGAGCAGATTAAGCATCAGTGCCCCAATGTCCTAATGGCCCCTTGTAAGACTGAAACGTTTGGGATACCGCTTCAGAAGCGTAAGCAGCTCCCTTAGTTAATGCCATCCCCGCAAAGAAAACGAGAAGGAAAAAAGGAAGACAACCATATCCCAATATGTCCTAGCAAGACCTCTAAATAACTATCTCGCGCCTTTCGCTGTGACTTGCTGCTTGCTGATCCGATGTAGCGCGCCATGCGATCGAGCGACGCAGGGGAAGCGAAGTAAGACAACCCAGGAATGCGCGTCAAACAAGGAGAAAGAACCCGTCAATCAAACACATACAATCCAAGCCGTCGTCAAGAATAGAGCAAGTCAGAGGTAGCCCGGCGTTGATCCATCAGTCAAACCCAACATTACCTTCCTTACGAGGCAGTAATAGCCCAGAACGATAACAGAACGTTAGGGGAAGAGTTCGACGTAGACAACTTATGAGGTGCTTGATACCGCATACAACCCCGGAGCAGGATACAACTATGATCCCCAAAAATATCTCCGTCAAAACCCCGAGCAAGGTCAGAATAAGGAGCCCAAATGGAGAAAATATAGGCAACAGCTCCAACCGCGTAAGAACAGGAACGGATCGGAAACGATAGTCTTACCTGTTCATAGTACTGCGCTCCAAACCAGAGATAGGAACCACACGAAGCCAACAGAAGCGTGATTCTCCCTGTGAGATTCCAACAAGCAACCTGTAGAACTGGAAACTGCAACTGCGATGCGAGAAAGCATAGTGCCGGAGCACCACCTGTACGATTGAGAACATAGTTGAGCCAATCAACAACCATGAAGCTCAAGTAGTTCTTCGACACTGGCTTCTTTGTGAAAGAACGGGTCCCCACAAAAGGGAAGAACTCCGCACTAACAGGCCCACCTTAACAGGGCCTAACACAGGGAAGGTCGATGGCGAATAATCGGGGAGAAAGACCCCTTCAATGCATGACTCCATGGGTCACTCAGAAGGCAACAGAGGAGGCTCCGTTTCAGAACGTTAACATGAGAGCCTGAAGTGACTACGGTACCTGTTTCCGCGGCGAAAGTCATTTGCAAAACTTGTGCCCATCCAGGTGAAGGGACGCAAGGTAGGAGCATACCATAGGATATTTAGAACCTGATCCGATAATCCGAGAAGTATCGCCAAGCCGTGCATAGCTCAAGCGAAAGGTGTCCCTTGATTAGCGGGCACAACCAACTTGGATGTAGGAAACAATGCAAGAGCAAAGAAGGATCCAAGGGAGGGATCACCCATTGCTGGACTCGGCACGATTTGAATGAATGGAGGGCATGTAGTCTGAACCCTCACTGGAATTAAAGCAAGGAATGATCGAAGATGTCCAGAATTGAGGGCATTGTTCGACAAATCGACCAACAACATAGATAGGGAACCACCTCAGCCCTCTTACGAGCCCTGCAACCAACGCGGTTATGTATTATTATTAAAATTAATAATAGTATATACGATATCTCACCATATGGACTAAAGCCGTATCGTGCCACCTGTCTTTACAATTAAGGCGGAAAATCGTTACTACGATCGTAATTGGGGTCGCCTCTTACATGTAAGAGGCAACAAGCATAATGCTACCCAGAGTGTATCGCGCCTGCTGTACATTAGAGCGGGCCACACATATGCTACCGTACTATGTCGTGCCTTGTCTCTACATTAGAAGGGCGCGCATATTGTTTGCTGTAGGACGTGCGGTCCGGTCGCCTCAGCGATAGCGCGGCGCGGCGCTTGGTAACACATCCGGGGGGTGCTTGGTTGGCGTTCCAGGGCTTGTGGACCAATCGGGATTTCCCGCACGTGGTGCGTACATGGGTAGTGGTAGTCGAATGAGGGGAGTCGCCTGGAGCAGCTGAGGTCCAGTAGAGAAAGGGTTATTTCCACAGGACGCCCGGAACGTTGGTGGCCCAAATTCAAGGGCACCACGGGTCCAAGTTAAGAGCTAACGTCGATCGTGAGGATGTGAGGGTTTCGGGGGACATGGTAACGAGATCAGAATCTGTAACCAATGTCGCCCGCATGTACGCCATCCTATTTCGGTCTCATTGCACATTCCATTCATGCATGATCATTGATGCAATAACGTTAAAGTTAGTAACGTTTTTTAGCAACCGTTCAGAAGCGAACTAAATAACCCTGAAAATAGCTATGAAAGTGTGTTACTATTATGGCAGCAAGGGACTAACCATAACCTAGAATTGTGACCACTTTGTATTAATATTTAAGGAACGTGGCCTAAAACAGGTGTCCATAGTTAGTCTGAAATTAAAGGTTGATTCACATGAATCCGAGGTGATCTGTGTTTTTATTCAAGAATATATACAAGGTTAGTGGAGCCATGGGACGAAGAGCGGAATGTGGATCTACTCAGTAATGGCGATGCTGGGCCGTGTCTAGGATGATGCGAATAAAAAGGACTAGGGTCGAGGTAGGTGACATGTGGCAGTATTGGAGAATGGATCGTTATGGCTCAGAAAGCGAGAGTGATTCATAGTCTTGTATATACGAGGAATGACGAGAGTGGCAGGAGCTGAATCTCATGGATGAGGCAGCAAGGCTATGACATGGAGAACGCATCATCTGCAGAGAGACAGGACCAAAGTTATGATGAGATATTTGGAAGAACACAATTGCGCAGAGGCTTATTTGGATCTTGGATGATGCGCTTGGTTTTGGCATAGTGCTCTTTACGATCACGGAGTTAGAGTTGTCGAATATCTCCACTGGTTACAGTTAACCACGTGAATCCAGACGTAAACTAAGAACGTACGAAACACAGAATAGGTGAGAGAGGAGTGATAGCGATGTGAGGAGTTAGCGAAGCGGCTGAGCAATCACGTTTTGGTAAAGATGTCGAGCAGAGAGGCCCGGCAAGTGGATCTTTCGCCGTGTACGACGAGTGGGGTCATGATACGGTTCGAGTTACAGGTGAGCCACGAACGACGTGGTCAGAGATAGATCTGGAGTCATATAGAAAGTTGGGGCTCGGTAGTCGAGGAGAAGGAGTGGTGAGTCGTTCCGATGTACAGTAGCTTGAAGAAGGACGATAACATGGGATTAGGTATAGTAGGAAGCAGAGAGCAGAGGCAGATGATAGCAGTATAATAAGACATAGAGAGACCCGTGGAAAAAAACGCATTGAAGAAAAACCACTCTGCAATAACATGTTAAGATAAATGATCGCCGCGTAGAATATAATAGATGTGACATGCGAGTCAACCTTACAAATTTACACAAAGTTGAATGCTGAGGGCTGTCAGTCTACAGACTGTGTGTGTTAATTAACAGCGAATTGGATTAAGAAATTGGCATACATTACAAGATTGTATGAAGCAGCTCGAGGAAGGTGGAGGTCGAATGCGGCAAGAGTTAGGAAGAAATGGTAGACGTTGCGATGAGGAGAGATGTGATTGAACTAGCAGGTTTCGAAGGAGGGTAATGCATCCAGAATAACAGGCTGTCGTTTCTGGCTAGAGTCAGTACATTGGAATGGAGGCCTTGGCAATAGTAGTGAGTATTTGTCGCTCGATCAGTAAGTAGAAGATTCAGGATTAGTGCGCAGTTGCTTTGGAATGAGACGAATGTGTGATGTGTTTAGAGTGTTTTATAGACGGAAGGAAAAAAGGAGAGAGGTATGAAAGGTTGCTGCAAGAGTGTCGGGAATTATTGGTGCCTTTGAGTATTCGAAAGCGTATGAAGTGATAGGTGCGTACGTCCTGGATGGGAGCAGAGCCAGGCATAGGGTAATATGTATAGGCACGGAGGCAAAACGAGGCACAAAAAACCTGCAGTAGAAAGACGGCTCAGTGATGAAGCGTGAGTTGCTACCATTACGGGAGGCAGACGTATTACGCTCATCCTGGAGCGTTTTAACCTTCTTTCTTTGCCCATATAACTGTGTTTTGGCAGATTTGGTGTATGGTACTGTGCTTTGAGGGCGTGATAATATGGCTTCCAGTGTGGAGTGAAGGCAGGTAATTAGTAGGATCTCGCTGACGCCAGTCTACGTGATGAGGAACGGAGATTTAGCACAGTCGAGATATATAGTCTGCAGTGAGCTATTTGGTAAGGCGAAGTGGATCATATTGCGTAAATAAGTGTGTAAACGCGGTCAAAGGAATTGTCGTATGAAGTATGGGAGAGAATCGTTGGCGGGGGCTTCTACGCAGCAAAAAGTCCGGTGGGGAATGCCATGCCATGAGGAAGATCTGGCTCGTTATATTGGATATTCCTCGTTTTTGCGACTTGTGCCGGCTGCATCCAGTAGGTATGGTTTACGGTGGATATTGTCTGGATGCCTGCGCTTATCGGAGGACTCGACGGCAGAACCTAGAGACACCACGTGTATAGCAGCTCTGCAAGGGCAGAGGGAGTGTCTATGGGACAGCAGAACTTTGATATGTGTTGAGACGGGGCAGATAGGGGCCGGAGCCGTGGAATTGCGAGTTGGTCAGCCAATTTGGACCTAACGAAAGGAGGTGGTGTTGCGTATTGATTGTGTCATCGGCAGAAAGGAGGTATTTTTTTCTAATTATTTCATAGTCTGTATTTCTGGTTATGTGCATGGGTAATTTAATATTGCAAAATTCAAGAAAATCATATGCCAGGAAATAGAAATCAGAAAAATAATTTAAAAATAATGTGCGTTGGGCGGATCAGATAAAGTGAGGATCTATGATGAAGAATCAAAAAGCATTCGAGAATCGCCTTTGAAAACATTTGAAAATCCTTTGAGGAAAACCGAACAGAAAAGTATGTTTGCCTGTGGCCGTTTTAGAGCCTGTCGTATTTATAGATCTTATGCTGCGAACAGAGTACAGGCTCTTGCGCCTCAGGTCGGTAGTCGACAGGAGTCGCTGCCGATCCGATACTGCGTGAGAGTTTCTCAGCCTAGTAGTATATGTGAATGATCAAAGCATGCTGTATTTGATTCGATAGACAAACGCGAGACACGCGGTGATGTTTCATCACGGATTACTCATTGGCGTGGTGGAGACAGATTTTCAGGTGTCTACATGACAGAAGCCGACCACTTTGACTGGAGTCTTGAAGAGACGATGATTCTCGTAAGACGAATAGTCAAATAGTAATTCGATTGGGAGCGGAGACAACCAAAGACGTTCTGGGCGACCGCTGGAAGTTACACTTGTACGCCGCATACGTTGCGACGCTGAGGTGGGTCTATCAGGGAAGAGAGGTGGGGGCCTTGCAAAACCAAGATGTTCGGAGTTTACCTGTGTACCCGGCGCCCCAACAGGATGAGGATGATTTTTAGCCTGCAGTCGGAAGCCGGCCTGGATCGGGTTGGGTGTTTCTCACCTACGGCTGACCTATTGACGGCTTTTATTTACGGGAACGAGGTTGTGATGGCTGGATTGTAGTGCGGAAGTTTTCGTGTGGCGTGGAGAAAATCCAAACCCGAGAGAAATGCGTGGGACTTCTTAGCGATGAGAGAAAATTCAAAATCGCCGAGGATGTGGCTGACGGGATGATTTGCTATAACGGGAAGAATCAGACCACGAAGATGTGGCTCGGCGATAGGAACTCTGTAGGCGGGAAAATTCCAAGAATGCGCCGTAAGATGTGGCTGGGAAGGGCTACTTCTGTAGGCGGAGAAAGATTCCAAGACCCGAATATGATGTAGTTGCTTGAGATTTCTGTATGCTGGGTAGAAACCCATAAGACCCGAAAGGAGTGGTTGTGTCGATTTCTGATAGCGGTAAGGGAG
>SNQN01002545.1:52541-72488 GCA_008642245.1 Bassia scoparia | reverse complement strand
AACGATCTAATAATACACTCACTTGAAAGTTGGGATTAATGATAATAACTGAAATGTGTTAACTTAGGATATTAGTTATTATAAATAGATAATAAAATAATAATCGTTAATATCATCCATTAATCGTGTATGGAATCGGGAAATGAGTAGCAAGATTATTAACCTGAACTGGAAATGTAGTTGTTGAACTAAATTGAACTGAAATTAAACTGAACAGCTAGACAACAATCCCTAATTTGAATTGAAGTATCATTTTGACTAGAACAAGTCTAAAGTAACATTACAAATCTGTAATAGTCCAAATTTTGCAAGATTTTCTGATCCGATTCTTTGTTTTGCATGATTCATACGAGCTCATAATTTCAATATATAACATTATCTCTCGTTACGTGTTCCCTATGGCGTCGTCCCCCATCATTCTTACAAATGTTATGAAGATACTGTGATATATCTTAGATGGTCTCAATATTTGATTTGGGGAATAAAATTAATGTGGAGTAATAAAAAAAGAAGGACATCCAAATCTGATGGTGAATATTCTAATACCTGAAAATTGGGTCCCAAAACAATTGCTACCTCCTTTGAACCTGGTTCGATCAATTAAGTTTTGTACATGTAAGGAATTGATGGAGTGGTGCGACCAATCTCCACCAAACTTCAACACATATAAGCTAAATTGTTAGTTACACAGTACCATCCACCAGATAAATAATTTTGGTGGTATAACATGAGTGTTAACTAATATCTGATACTCAATATACCATTTCGTTTCGATCATCGTCGATAATGAATTATTACCTTTTTCCCTTACTTTTTCGCATTGTTTTAGAATAAATGTTCATGTAATTTGATTGCCTAATTGAATCTTAATGTATAATATACTTAGACAATATTTATCCGAGACAGCATTAATATATAGAATACGTAAGAAATTCCTGTTTTAAAATAATAATATAACGAACACCAAAATCAATTAGATGTAGCTTAATTTCAACCATCGTCTTGTCAAAATTTACGAAAATAATTTTCGACATTTCCTAAGCTAGTTAATTAATTAATGACTGCAAATAGAAACATGACTCCATTTGAGACAAATAATCAAAGTATATCAGCTAAAATATCATGTGTTCACATGTTTATGAATGGATGCAGTAAGTACACTAGATAGGTAAAATGTAAACATAATATACGGGATATCTATTAAAATTGTTGGAGTACATACAAAGGCATATAACTAGTTCGTTCGTTTTGACTGTTATTTTGAGTCCATGTTGGATAATTCCTTGTGGTATAATATTCAAGCTAAGATCAGAGTTTGCTAAAACAAGTGTCATTTGTGGAGATTAATACGTAAAAGTATTTTGAGAGATACACAAAAATTGCTATAATTTGATTAATTTGCACTTCTTTTGGTTGAGTGCATAATTAGTTCGCGTTACAATAATTTTTAATATATAACTATATGAAGATCGATGTACAGAATCAAGAATTCGTTTAATAATTCCTCGTATGAAAAAGTATCTGTATTAATTTATAGTAGGGTTCGGACAATCCGGACCGCAGGCCAATCCAAGTCAAACCCTAATCGAGACTTGAGTGATTCTCTCACCTCCATTATACTAATAACACTATGTCTATTCTCAGCAACCTAATAATATTTTGATGTGAGCTAACAAGAAAACCATATAATCAAGCATTGAGTAGTCAATACTCATGAGTCAATTAATAATTACTCATTAGATTATACATTTTTGGGTGAAGAATGATTCCACACTCCAACTCCAATTTAGCCAACAGGTCAAAAGCGATCGCTTAAATAGCAGTGCAATATTAGCAATAGGAGTGACAGAATAATAGTGGCCGTGATATGGGAGTAGTACGTACAAGAAAAAGGTGGAGCAGAAAGATGGAATTTAACAAGGGGCGCACATGAGTGGTGTTGCTAAAATCCTGGTGCCAAAATCGCATTTCGGCATGAATGTGGTGGTGATGAAGTAATGGCTATCCTAATAAGTATATCCTAGCATATCCATTATTCCTTCAACAACAACCCCCTTCTTAAGAGTTTAAAGCATCCTTCATTCCAAGAAAACAATTTAATGTTATTAGGTCATCGATTAAAAACTCACTCGGACTTCAAAATATGTTTTGTGTTGTAACTTGTAAGTGTGTTTGTTGGCTTGTTGCGTGAGTGAGTTTTCTCTGTCTAAATGTAAAGAAGACACGTAACCACCTTACTAAAACCCGCTTAATCAAGGGTGCATGCATGCAATGCATGGATGGAATGAAAAGCTTACATCGATCGGAGTATACTACTTCCTCTGTTTTTTGAAAGTTTTATATCGGAATCTCCAATAAATGTGCATAAGAATAAAATACGATTACAATTAGAATTTTGTTGTCGAAGCTAAAGTTGAATTCGTTCCGTCTAAATCACATAGTATATATATGATTATCATTGACAATGGATTTAGATATGAAAGCTAAGGCGGTGGAATATAAAAGAAAATAGTTTAGTTTTCCGTTCTATAATTTGGATCTTGGACTTTACATTCGGACGCTTGAGTTTTAGCCATATATATTGTTAATATGGGAAGTACGTATTCTATCAATTTCATTGTCAAAAGTTAAGGGTCATTATAAATCGTAATATTTCTAGAGACTATGAACTAAATTTACAATTGCAAGCGTCAAACTAAATTTACAATGTTATAAACTAAATGATTTTTTTTAATATTTAAAGAATGAAGTTACAACTTAATAGTTTTTTCCGTTCTATAATTTGAGTTGGATCTTTGGAGTCAGTTTTGGACACATAATTTTGAACCGTGTATTATTAATACTTAGTGAAATTCGAAATATTTCTTTTTATTATATGATTTTATCTAATCTAATGGCCAATATTTATGTCTTGATTTCGAAAAATGAACGACCTAAAAACGACCAATTCTTGAAGTGATATCACATCTTTAACTACTTGTGACATGAAGAAAAAAAATAGACATTATCAATTCTTAACTTTACAAGAAGTAAGTACAAGTATCAGTATTATTTCTGAGGTTGAAAAGGCATGCATTGAGTTATGCAGCATCTCTCGGCAACTCAGCAAGCAAAGATCAATGGATTCTGATTAGGTTACATTACATGGTGGTCTCTTCTTTTCGTAGTTTAGCTGGAGTCAAACTGCCCAATTCAACATTGTTGCTATACTTTTGCTATCAGTGGTTTGGAAATCTTCAGTCGACCGATATCCAAAGTTGCGGAAGAAGTTTAAATAAATCGTACTTTTATAATGATGTCAACCGTCAAAAGCGGTAACACTCCTCACACTAGAACCCATACAAAAATTAAAATCTTGTTTGGTGTATATAAAGCGGTAATTGTATAGTTCTATTCTAGGTACAACATCATCCATATGGTTTTGATGTTCAAATTTAATTCGTAAAAAAAAGTTTTTGTTGCAAATATTTGTTTATTTTCTTGTTTGGAAAAATTGAACATAAAAAATAAACGTGATGAATATTCAATCACAAAATGAAAAAAAATGAGAGTGGACCAGTGCAAGTCTTGCACCCAACAACTACACACTGTCCACAATGTGAGTATGATGACAATACGTGTTTTATGTGTGGATATATATATCATATGAGGTGATCATTTTCAGGTCGGGCGGGTTCGAGCCGACTAATGCATGAATTTTAAGGCCACTAATCGGGGTGGGTCGGACGGGCTGGTTCAGGTC
The DNA here is from genome assembly GCA_008642245.1 of Bassia scoparia. Lineage (NCBI taxonomy): Eukaryota > Viridiplantae > Streptophyta > Magnoliopsida > Caryophyllales > Amaranthaceae > Bassia > Bassia scoparia. The sequence goes on along the minus strand of SNQN01002545.1, from coordinate 68,746 downwards.
TATATTCATTGTTCCAAAGCTTGGAATATTAGAGCGAGCCTAACGCCTTTTTCGGACCGGACCCAAAAATTAAACTAAAATCCACTTTAAAATTTTACCGCAAAGTCCAGAAACAAAACCTGAAAAAATCGAACGGGCACCCGGCCCGTAATTGGGCCGAAACCATGTCCAAAGCCTCACAATTTTTCGGAACTGAGCCTAGTTGATCAGCTCTATTTCCTATTATAAAGTGAAGGGGGGAGCAGATGGTGTCCCCATCAAAATGTCATTTATCATCCTTTCTATGCATTGTTATTATCTAATTTCCCCAACAAGAATGTCATTTATACCCTTTCTATGCTTGTTATTACTAATTTCAATCAATTTAATTCCAATCAAATGTCATCTATCATTTAATTTTTTTTAAAAGGAATTTGACATTTATCACTATTCAATCAATTAATCTCATAATTGATTTCATTAATGTATGATCAAACTATACTGATCAATGTTCCATTAATTAGCTTCTGATTGATTTCAATCAATTATCAATCAATTCCTTTAATCCAATTCAGCAATCCCTAAAACTTTAATTAATTGAGAACTATTTATTTTCATTTTTCTCATTCATATATCAATGAATTGGTGATATGGTAGTACTCTATATACAAATATATATCTTCATCATCTTTACTACTTGAATGGGTTGGTATAAAAACCACCAAATTCTCATTCTTTTAACTCGTAATGAAGTACTTCTATTTTAAATTCTCTTTTTCTTATTTCTTCTCCAAAATTTTAGGTCCTGTAACTATAAAAACAACTTCAGAATTTCTTTACGAAACAACTTCATAATCTTCTTTAGAAATAACTTCCAATGATCAATGTATCTTAGTTTTTCTTTATATCCACCTTTTTAGTTTCAAATTTTGTAATCATTTTTCAGTATAAAAATCATTTTTTACGCGCGGTGTAAATTGACTACTTTCATCGTATTTAAAAATGTATGAATGTGTGTAATATGTTACATATGTACGTTACATACGTATTATATTATTATTATTATTAATATTATTTTTATTATATTAATTTTATCATCATCATCATCACATCATCAATCATCATTCATCTAATCATGCATTATCAATCATCATCATCATCATCATCATCATCATCATCATCATCAATCATCATCATCATCATAACGTATTACGGAGTATTAAATTATGTTGTTTAATCAATCAATTTTTGATCAATCTTTGTTATTTTTTAATCTTTTTTTTGTTCGTCTCGTAAAACCTTCATATTTTAGCATTCTTTTCTGTTTATTATATGTGTGTTTTTAATTATTTGCATGTATTTGTATAACTTTTGCGAAGAATAATATTGAATTATTTCCATCAACATTATTATTAGTATTAAATGTCCAATGCAACGCATCGCGTGCATATAAAAGCTATTATCATATATGTTGGGGTGGGGTTGCTTTCTTATTTAGTGGCGAATTGGTGTTGGAGAAATTGAATGAAGGAAGAAGGCACATATAATATATTTGATATTATTAGAGATCTATATATAGATGGAATCATTACTAACATTTTCCATCAATGCTACTTCTAGCATTACCTATAATCTATAACATGCATTTTATATGAATTTGGTAGTGTATGTAATTAATAAAACTAAGGATGTTGAGAGTGGAGATAGCTTCAGGTGGTTATTAGAGTCTATTCCCTCATTTCAAGAGATCATGAATTGATTTCTCATTCTCGCCATTATGGCTCCTCTATAACAACAAAAAAAAAAACTTTAAAATTTAATTTATTTGGAAGAATTCAGTAGTTAGATTATTGGGTAAATTTTAATATTGTTTCCTGCGAAAAATCAATTGTGACATCATCTGTACAACGTTTAAGCCTGATTTTATAGTTGAACTTGTAAGCTGTAAATGTGTAATAAACAAGTAGTCCGTGTGTAGTAGATTAAGTTTATTTTACTTATATTTCTCCTTTGAACTAAGAAACCATTACGCAATCTAAAACCCTATATAAAAGTAGTACTCCATACTTATGATGCCTGAGATGTGGTTTCACTACGGGAAAAATTGTTATAATAACCATTTTATTTTTGGGGCCTTTTATAATAAACACGGAATTGGTTATATTATTTGATTTACGGAGACTTTAAGCTACATGTTCATCAATCAAATTCAAACATGTTTAATTTGTACGTGTCTACTTACCTTTTGGTTTTTATAAGAACCATAACATTAGTACAATAGTCATAGGTGTTTTATGAATGCGAACTTCCAATAAAAATTTACTTTAGATCTTTATTTCTAACACTTTGATTCACACTTGTCAAGTTATGATACTACTTTTGATTGTGTAAACAAATAATACATCGTAATATATACATCGAAATAAATCCAATGAATATCTTGAATTTTACAACTTATCAAAGTTCAAATTTATTATTAAAGGATAATAATTTTTTTTTAAAAAAGTTTAAAACATGCCATGGATTTCCATTGAATGGATAAGCGTTGATCCATAATTTTGAGCTGCAAAGTACTTACTATATTACGAGGGCTAGCCTGTCAATTCAGTGGATTGACAAAAATTGTCAATCAATGACATTTTGGTAAATATAATGGACATTTTATTTACAATTTTGTCATTTTTTTTTTTTTTTTTTTTGGTTTTAATTTTACGCAAAATGACATTTGATTTGGACATACTTTTTGTCAATCTACTGGTTTGACATAGGATTTTCCCTATATACAACACTTCATCTTCTTCCACTAACATAAATGAGTAAATCCACTGTGAAAAATGGAGAGTATTAGTGACTTCCTCATTTGATATTTTGGTCTATAATGTGCATCATCTATCATCACTAATTACAATGGCATTTCTTGATGGATCTGACACTAATTCAAACGTGCGATGAAACTTTGTTGATCTCCAATTTAGACATTATTAATGCAAATTGAATTCCCTATAAGTCCATTTTTAATTTCCTATACGTGGCAAAAATAAAATGGACACATTGTCGAAGAATATATGATTTTATAGCTTTAAGCTTATCACTTATATGATACCACAATGCGGATTCCCAAAAAGGGGGAAAAAAAGTTTGTACGTAATTGATGAAAACGCCAAAGTATGATAGTATGACCAGAAGAATAAATTTGCACATTTTTTTTTTTGAAATAAATGTACCCTCCATCTCAAAATCCACCGATTCAAAATTGTTTTCACACTTTCTCATTTGATCCTAATCTTTAAAACAGTTCTGAACTCTATATTGATTTTCCACTCTTAATTAAAAAAAGTTAATAGTTAAAAGTAAAATGTAAGGTTTTTGAGAGGAGTAAAAGCTAATAAGGAAATAATATATCCATAAGCAGTATGGGATGTGTCTTAATTTTGCCAGAACAAATCAAAACTACATTATTGGAATAAAAAAAAAAAATCAATCATTTTATTTCCTTTTTTAATGTCATTTCAATTTCCTTCAACTTAATTTCTAAAGCAACTACTTAATGTTTCCAAATATATATATGTGAGCCAAACGATAGAACTATCTAGTTAAAATGTAAAGTAATACTTTAATAAATTATTTAGTATTTGCATGAAATTTATTTTTTTTGGTGTTTAGAGAGCTACATGAAATTGGAATTATGATGAATTACAAGAATCTTCTTGAAATTGAAAGAGAATTGTAAACCAACGTGAGTTATCCGTCACTCCTCTCTTTGCTGAATTTATAAACTTACTCGTTAATGGCACTTATGACTTATAAAACTTTCATTCCATTTAAGGCCATTACATTAATGTAAACATACATCATTAATTAAGTTTCAAGAAGTATTTTTGGCCCTACATAATTAAAAAGAACAAGGGTAAAACCAAAAAGAAACACAATTAACAATTATTAATAAATTGATGTGCAATGCGTGATATATAATTAAGATTAAAACTTCAAAAGTAATTATTTTCAATAATGGTAAAAGTGAACCTTGTTTTTCAATCCTCGTGTTTATCTTCATTCTTAAGCATGTTAGCGGGTCTAAAGTAATTCATAAATGCCTTTCGTCTAAAATGCACCTACTCCTTTATTTTAGACCAAAATATGTTTGATAATAGTAGTGGTCCTTCGAATTATTCGAAGGATATCTCATTGATATCGATTGTTTGTACATATCTCTATATATTAAGGGAAGGGGGGGTGGTGGTGGTGTCCACTAAAATTACCTAGCCTTACTAATAATTTCATAAAATTATGAAATTTAATGCAAAGAAGAAATTTAAGTCAAAAAAAAAAGAATAAACCATATTATTTTCAAAATTTAAAAACTTGACATGAATATAAATTTTATGCTTAATATGTTTCAGAAGTCAGCAATATTTAAAACTTATTTTGATTTACATATAAAAATTTCTATTTATTTGAATGATACTAAAATATTTATTATTATTATAACTGTATAAACTAATTTTATTCGCTATCAATGAATCAATAACTAAACTAGAAGTTCCTAATTTGTACATATTAACACTATAATAACCATCTCAATAATTTTTCAACTTGATTGTTTTACATTATGTATCTGCACAATAAAAATTTAACAATGTATTCACTATATGCATGATTTTCTTCAGTAATTAAAGTCTCTTTTAAGATTGTCTCATATGAAAATTGTCGAATTACTCTCCATTAAATAAAAATAATATAAGATAAAGGAAGAAAAGTACGCGGCACGCATCGCGTGCAAAGAAACTAGTTATAAAGAGGATGCACACTATATAACCGGTGAGATTAAGAGAAATCATAGATATAAAAAAATTGATATTTTAATGCAAATAAGTAAAAATTAACATTTTTTTTCTAAAATGAAATAAAATTTGCCTACTACAATATAAGTAATCCGCCTCGAAAATGTTTAATATGTTTGGAAAAATAATTTTTAAATAAAAAATATTTGATTTGATTTTTAGTAATATTTTTTTAAAGCAAAAAGGTAGGCTAGACATCATAACTTGTGTATACACACATGTAAAGACTTGAAGTATGAGCAAAACTGTTCTAAACTTGGTTATGGTTTGTTTAACTCGCAATCATACTGTTGATTTACACACATGTTAAAACTATAGCAATAATGCTCAAGTAAAAGCAAAACGAGATTGAATCCTTAAACGTTTATTTTTGGTAAACAAACAATAAATTAAGCGCAAACTATTAATGATCACCTTGATTCATCTCAAAACGATAAGTTAATGGAATAGGTTGAAGTTATTTGACGGGCTTTTGTGTTCACAACCATGGGCTTTTTTTTGGTCTTAGAGAAACCTTTGTGTAATTGTTTTGTTTTAGCAAGTCAACAATAATGTGGCTGGGAATGATTGGCCAATGACAGACAACAACAAATATTTAATTGGCTATTGGGGCCAAAAGGGCAACTTGGGCTTCAATTAGAAACCCAATATTGCAATCACATTATCCAATGTTGTGATATGATATCGATTATCAATCACAATTCATATAGCTTGATCAACCTTGTTTATAAAACTTGATGGCTAATATTCTTTTTTCAAAAGCTTTAAAATAATTTGAAATGAAGTTCTTCCAAGCAAATCTATGTCTCCAATTGCAAACTTTTAATTCGTGAATCGAACAAAGTTTATAATAGAATAATTTTTCTTGCGTCATCAAAGAATACATTCAATTGGAATATTTTATATTAAGTATTTCAACGAAATGCATTTTTTGGATATGTATAAGTAATTAAGATCAACTGGGTATTTTAAAATACCAATTAAGATTATACTAGAGTTGTAAGAGAGGCTAGAATCAAGTTGAATATGTTTAATCCTGGAGGACGGAGATTGTCAATCTTCAATAATATTTTCATGAATACCTAAATTATGTACTTAAGCGCACTAGAATAATGTATAAGTCATATTGTCGACATAATAAAAATACGATCAATTATATATACCATATACTTATGTCGTATTATACATAGGACCTTCGTTGCTAATTACTCAACTGATACATCTTTTTTGGCATTTATAGTAACAACTACACTTAATTTTTTTTAATAATGGTCCACCAAGTTGTGAGATACAATTAAAATGAAGGAACTTACACCCGCTACCAAAATTGGTACCATGTTTTTATTTACTTGTGCAAGGATTTCCACCGCATTTGACAAATGGACTAATCTTCCGCGATAGTTTGCATTCTCTGCTATAATTTTTTTCTCAGTTTCAAAGGTCAATTCTCGACACTTTAGTAAAAAAAATTTAAGACTTTTAACTATTCAATGACAATTGTCAGTTAGTCCAGCCGTCACTGACTCGTGATATTATGTAGTGCATAAAATTATTTTTTAGTAATAAAGTTTTTCAAACCAACATAAATTATCCTAATTTTTATTGTAGTAATTAATCTTCTTTCCTCTCCAAACTTCACTACTAACATACAAAATGTGTTGGTTTAACTCGTGATTATTGGTCTTAATACAACTCGTATAACGCCCAATATCTTCAATTATATTCCTCTCACAAGTCATCAAACCACACCTCAATTTCTCTCTCATTTCTCATTTTTCCATCGCGAGAAAGAGAGAGAAGACGAAGCAACAATCCGAGTCTTTCTCCCAAATATAAAAATCAACACATTACTACACTCGCAACCAATACTTCTCCTCTCTTGTCTCTCTTCCTCACTTCACTTCGAGGTCCTCGAACCTCTCTCTCACTCTGATCTCTCTCTTACTATTACGATTTCGTCAAATCATTCGTCTCGATTCAATTCAATTTCAAATTCAATCATCGTAACGCTACTCACACTCGATTGTCGCAGATTTCAATTCAAAATGGTGCTTTTCTCTACATTTTGCTCCTTGCTTAGATCTGAATTTGATTCCGCCTGATTCGATCATCTTCCCCCAATTCTCGTTTTAATTTAGGTTTATTTTGATTTCGGACTTTGGTTTTACTTGAGATTGACGAAATTCGTTTTGTTTTTGTGTTGTTGCAGCTGAAGCCTCTCCGCCTCAATATCAAGGTATTTTTGATTGATTGATTATTAGGTTTTCAGGTTTCGTTTGAGATCTTTTTGTTTGTTTGAAATTCGTACATTTGTTTCAATGTTGATTGTTGATCTTTATTTGGATCAGAGGAACTTAGCCGCAAAAGATCAAGGAGAGTAATAGTCTGTGGATCTACATCCCACAGAACCATGGTGATTTATAAATACTCTACTTTGTTGCCGAGTTGTGCTACATTATAGTATGAATTGCTCACAATGTCATCATTGTCGCTTTTTTGCAGGATTTAGCGAGTCTTTATTCTGGAACTGTTTGTTATCTGGAACTATCAGTCTCAGGTTAACATTGTCTATTGGAGTTTTAATAATGCTATTCATGATCGTTTAACCGTAATTATTTGTTTGTGTTTTTTTTGGCTCCCTGTTATAATTTCTATTCATATAGTAAGTTGCTAAGTTTTTGGTGATCATATTTATATATTTTGATAATATGATCAATGCACAATTGCGTGATTTATCAATGCTATTACTGAAAGCCGGGCTAGAGATTTTTGAAATGTGACTAGGAGCTCGAACTTATCGTAAGATCTTTGTATTGTGCCTTTTGTTATCATGCCATAAATGTCGACTGTCTCACGCTCTCAGTGCCATATAGATTTTGAGCTTATTCTCAAGTAGTTTGGAATCTTCTGATGCAACGGATTGAATTTCAACTAAATCATGCCTATCCTTATTCCATAAAATTACTGCTACAGATATTCTTTTCTGAAAAATACAAGTTACACCTTTATTTGTCCTTACTTGTGTGTTATGTGTACTTTTGAAAAATTACTAGCTCTTTGTTATGCACTACCCATCAAATGTCATCTTGAAAGGTCCATAGTTTGTTAACTTTGAATAATGTTCCGTGTACATGCTTACATTCTTGTTAGAATATGCTGCTATAATTGCCTAGCAGGCCTATTCTCTCACGTGGGTAGCCAATACCTTTTCTCTATCTTTTTTTAACATGCAAATCAGTTCATGCCAGTTAGGGCAGGGTTGATTAATAAATGAGCTACTGTAGGGAAGGGAATGGGAGGGGAGAGGGACATGTGCTGGAGGCAGGCTTTGAAACCCCATGCTAAAGCTTTAACGTAGTTTTAATGTTTTAGACATTGGGTCGTACTATGTGACTATGTACCCTGGACTTGTGTAACAATATGCTCTGAAATGGGTGCATCAGTGCATTCTTAGTGTCTACTTGAGGTTAAACGGAGAGTCTTTTAACTAAGGTTCTTAATATACATACATAACTAAATCCAGACCAAAATTCCTGATCCTATCAGACCATGGCTATCGTTTGAAGTCTCTGGAGTTGCCAGTATTGACTTTTTGTTTAGGATTTAAAATTTTCTGGTGGCTTACATTGTTTCTGACTCACTAATTGTTTTTTTGTACATATATGCGTTAGATCAGCGAAGTTTATTCACGAAAACAATGGGTTGTTGCTGGAGCAGATGAACAGTTCAGTAGTTGGTGTACCAATTTCAACACTATGGATATAAAGTAAAAGTATTCGAGGCTCCACAGATTTATTAAGGTGTGTGGCTGTGCCCCACACTCCCATACGTGCTGTATCGTTGATGATATGCTCATTTAAGCTTTGGGATTGGGAGCAAGGGTTTGGATTTGCACTCAAAATTTTGAAGGATGACATTCTCACTATGTGATGCAGTCACCTTTAACCCCAAGATAATCAAACACCTTGTGTGCATCCTGATCGCCATAAATGGTATGTGTTTGGGTATATTCGACGTTCTTATGCCCATCATCCGCAAATGGTATAACTCAATGTTAATGCATTCCTTATGTTATTCAGATCTGGAATCTTGGCTCACTCTGATCCCAAATTTACTTTGGATGCCCATGGTGAAAGGGGTTACTGCGTGTTTACTACTACTGGTGGTGACAAACATACTTGATCATCCGGTTCTGATGATCCAACGGCAAAGGTTTGACGATTTCACTTAGGCTTTATCTTGTTTTGTGGAGTGCTATCAATTGGCTTTGCAAAAATTATTTATATCATTCATTCATTATACAGGTCTGGGACTATCAGACAAAGAGCTGTGTTCAGACTTTGGATGGGCACACAATAATGTGTCGCTGTCTGCTTTTCATCCTGAACTTAGTCCCATTATATAACTGGTTTGAGGATGGAATGGTTCGCATATGGCATAACTACCTACAGGTGGGATTGCTACGAGATTTTCTGTTATGAACTCTCCTGTTATATTATATTATTATTATTATTATATAATCTATCATCAATCATTATCATCATCATTATTATTATTACAACACCAATACCAATTTGAATGTTTTCTTGATCACTGTGTTTTCAGTCTTTGAGTTTTAAGCATGTAACATTCCATCATCTATGTAGTGAGGTATATCAAGTCCTATAATATGGCTTTTGGGGTTTCTTGTGAGTGCATTAAAGGTCACATTGTACAGTTTTGAGGGGCCTGTTTTACATTTTACGTTAATTGAAACAACTGAATTGAAATGAATTGTTTATGAGAGAAGGAAAATTAGGACGGAACTGAACTGAAAATACGCTAAAGTAAACAAGAAGGAAAAGCTTTATTCAGTTAAATGGTAAAATGAAGGAAACCTTTGTTTTATTAAGGTCTTGAATGGCAATTAGTTTTGCGGTGCATATTTGAATACTTTGGCATTATTCCTTTCGATTGTAGCTTATTTTGTGCACAATCTGGTAGCTATTTTTTGTACTTTTGGTATATTAAATATTCTTTTCCGAATCAAACTTCAAGATCCATTAATTCCTTGAATTTCGCATGCAGGCTCGAGAATACCTTAATTATGGTCTTGTAAAGGGTTTGGGCATTCGAACAGAAGAGCTCCCGTCGTGATGTTTTTTTCTTTGTTTTTAAGTTGCTGGCATTGTAGTTCAATACAAGCTTTTTTTGTAAAAAATAAATAAATTCCAGTTGCAGTTTAGTAGAAATAATTCAGGCATCAAGAAGTGTCTATCATCTGAGGTCGTTGTGGTGGCTTGTTTATTTGCTCTACTGGTTATGAACTTTCACAGTCACCCACAGTTTTACCTTTATAACTCATTTATGGGTTAAGTATAGGGGTAAGTCAACTCTAGTTATGTTCTGTTATTGATAGTTTTATGCTTGCAGTGTTTTCATTTTTACTCTATGATTCTGACTTAAAAATTTTATTTATATAATGTTTCACAGTGTTGTCATACGGATATATGAATGAAGGAAACCATTAATGTTGAAGATTGGGTCGTGAAATACCAGTGTGCTAGCATGGAAATATTGGGATAAGATTATATGGGCTAAGCCATAATGAGATTCAAACTGTCGATTTATCCGGCGTGTTGGTGTAATTTTGAGGTTTGAAGCTTATTGCTTGTCTGTTGCATCTGCATTTTCTGCTCAGTTAATTTTCAAATTAATTACTTGGATAGTATTCCAACTCTATAGTCTACTCGTGTTCTTAGGTGACAGATGGTGAAAGGTTGCCATTAGCAGTGAAGGAGTTGGGTTCTTGTGATCTTTACCCACAGGTGAGTTTTATAGCTTTCAAATAGCCTAACTTGAAATATAGCTTTGGTTAAAAGATAAATGACAGTGTTAAAATYTCTCGGCATACTACTTTCTGTCTTTTGTGTGCTGAGTTTTGATCTGTTTTCTGTTACTCTCTCTTTAGCATAGTACTGATCTCAAATGTTCGTTGATGTGTGAATATAAACTCTTTAATGTATKTGTGTGTTTCTTGTTTCGAGTTTCTTTCTTTAATAGTATTTCTTTTCGTAGTCAGATGTAATACTATGGCATATGACTGTTTTAAAAAAAATTAACATTTGCAGTTTAAGAATAGTTTGCTAATTTATATTTGATCCAAATAGTTGTATATACTTGCATTGCACTGTATCGATTTGATGCTATATATCTGATATCTTTCAACTTATCACTTGATTAAACACCTGGTAGTTTGTCATACTGATTATATAGACAACTTTCTTACATATTGGCATGATTGATTCCAGTTCCTGAAGCACAACCCAAATGGGAGGTTTGTTGTTGTCTGTGGGGATGGAGAATACATCATATATACAGCTGTTGCTTGGAGGAATAGATCATTTGGTTCAGCCCTGGAATTCGTTTGGTCATCGGAAGGAGAATATGCTGTTAGGGAGAGCACTTCCAAGATTAAAGTTTTCAGCAAAAATTTTCAGGTTATTAGATGAATCTTTAAGAGAATCTTTCTGCTTAAGCTTTTTTCATATGTCTAATTTTGCTGGTGCAAAGACTATTGTGGCATTTCTCTTGAACTGGTTCATAACTGCTTACAGGAAAAGAAGAGTTTCAGGCCAGCTTTTTCCGCAGAGAGGATATATGGTGGAACTTTGTTGGCCTTGTGTTCAAACGATTTCATTTGCTTCTATGACTGGGCTGACTGCAGATTTATTCGAAGGATTGATGTTAATGTCAAAGTAAGTGGTATATRCATAGTATGCATGGTATAATCTATGATGCTGTTGATTATCATTGTTATGGCCTGCAAATCTTGATGTATGCAATRTTGTATTTGACCATTGCAGAATCTTTACTGGGCTGATAGTGGTGATTTGGTGGCTATTGCAAGTGACACATCTTTCTACATCCTCAAGTACAATGTATGGACTGCTTCTCCTGCTCCTTTCCCCATCCTTATCTCAATCAGCGCAACCCCTCCACTCCCTGCATTTTTTATTAAAATTCACTGAGCACTGAGTTTCCGTTGGACATAACTGTTGTGGCTTTTGAATAATTACAGCGTGATGCCGTGGCTTCCCATGTGGATAGCGGAAAGCCAATAGATGAAGAGGGCGTGGAGGAAGCATTTGAGCTTCTTCATGAAACTAGTGAACGTGTGAGAACAGGTTTATGGGTTGGAGATTGTTTCATTTACAACAATTCCTCCTGGAGGCTTAACTACTGCGTTGGTGGTGAGGTATATAGCCAACTAAATTTTGTATGAATTGTGATTTGCYCAGCTCAGTCAACTAGAATTTTCTTATCTGATTTTATGGCTTCAGGTAACCACAATGTTTCACTTGGATCGTCCGATGTACCTATTGGGCTACCTTGCTAGTCAAAGCCGAGTCTATCTCATTGACAAAGAGTTCAAGTAAGCTTTTTTCTGTTAAACTTCAATATAGTAGTGGTTACTGATACTAGTTCTGATCCCTAATTTTCATTTTATTGCAGTGTGATTGGATACACATTACTGCTTAGCTTAATAGAATACAAGACTCTTGTGATGCGTGGAGATTTTGACCGTGCCAATGAACTTTTGCCTACGATCCCAAAGGAGCACCATAATAGGTCAGTTTTTTACTGTGATTGTCTGAAAAAGTCTGTGTTTCTATTGAGACTGTATTGTGTTTTTTATTTATTTTTTTTGTTAATTTAATTGAATAACAAAACTTTTATTGTGTTGGTGGGTGTGTCTCTCCTGGTCTGTTTATATTGCTTGTGTGAAAATTTTATATGCAAATTCATGTGTTAAACCTGCATCTTAATTATTAAATCACATAATTCTAATATCTTGTTCCCGTCTTTAGTGAGTTAACTGATGTTCATGACTTGCATCTGTTTCAATAATTGTTGAATTGCTTGGTAGCATTGATCATATAGCTGAGGTTACACTTCATTTCCTCCATTTCGAATTACTCGCTACACTTTCTATTTGAGGAAGTTCAAATTACTGCTACACTTCCTTTTTTGGTCAAAACACTCTCTGTATCTCTCTCTCTCACATGGCCCTCTATTCTTCCTCTCTATCTCTTTCTTCTCAAAATTTTCCTAGGAGTCCGCAATTTCACAAGTGTAGCGGTATTGTGAAACGGAGGAAGTATAAATAATATTTTGGACGTGGAGGAGAATAAGGGAAAAGAAGCATGATCCTGCATATTTTTTTTGTTCAAAATCCCCCCGCCCCTCCCCCCCCCCCCCACACACACACACACACACACTGACAACAGGAAGATGGTGTCAAATTCTCTTTACTTCCTTCCCTTAGTGTCTTATTCAAGCAAAAGGGCTCCTCTCCCTTGGCTCTTTATGTTGGCCCTTTGGGTGATGTTGATCAATGCCTTTCTATGAACAATAAAGGATTTCAGCATGATATTATGGTCTTGTTAAGTGACACACCCATCCTTTTTTTTTATGAAATAGTTTGGATCATAACGGCTAAATTATTTTTAGTGTGGCTCGATTCCTTGAATCACGTGGTATGGTTGCAGAGGCTCTGAAGTGGCAACTGATCCTGATTATAGGTTTGAGCTTGCCATACAGCTCAGCAGATTAGATAGTTGCAAGGTAAGTACTGCTGTTCCACAATGTTAAAGGTATAACTGCATAAAAGCTGTCTATTTGACATTGCTGATTCTTGATGTTCCTTACTGTAGGAGATAGCTTCAGAAGTTCAGAGTGAGTCAAGTGGAAGCATTGGGCGAATGGCCATGTCTACAGGAAAGGTATTACAACGAGCTGTATTTGTTACCAAGAATATTAATTTCTTCGATAAAAAATTTGCAAAATTCAAGTCTTCTTAAGGTTTCTCATCATCATTACTGCATTGCAGTTTGAAATGGCAGAAGATGCTTGAAAAATGCAATGGATTCAGTGGCATGTTGTTGCTTTATTCTTCAATTGGTGATGCCGAGGGAATTTCAAAACTTGTCCCTAGCTAAAAGAGCAAGGGAAAAACAATGTAGCTTTCCTTTGCTTATTTATGTTGGGTAAACGGAAGATGTCTTTCAGCTTTGATAGACAGGTTATCACTTGTGTGCTTTATGTCAGGACTATCTATCTTGCTGCTTCTCTCTTAAATTGCAAACTGAACTTGATATATGTGCAGTACCGAATACCCGAGGCTGCTTTGAGTGGCACGTTCTTATCTTCCCAGCAAAGTTCAGAAATTGTTGCATTATGGAGAAAAGATTTACCAAGGTCAGTTGCTTAGTTGCTTGTACCCTTGTATTCTCGTTTGTTCTATGCTTGTTGAATAGTAGGGTAGCATTAATTCATCTGTGTTGGAGACTTCGATATTATTTCTAAATCCAAATGTAAAAAATTAATGGCATCTTTCGTGTGGGGGAATTTGGGAATCAGAAAAGCAACTCTATGACACAGTTTCCCTTTATTTTTCACCTTTTCCACTGCAGTGTTTAGTTTTGGAGTTCCCCCTTTCTCTCTCTCCTACACAATTTAAGACTTGTGGGATTAAGGAATTAAGACTTTTATAATTTGGGTGTTGGCATTAAAAAAGCTAGTGATTGAACTTCATTGCCTTTTGTATTAGTCAGATAAACAATTTATCTGTATAATGCCCGATTGTAATAGAAATTGTTTTCAAGTTCATAAGATTTTATGACATTGCTTAGGTAAATCCCAAGGCTGCATGAGTCATTGGCAGATCCTGAGGAGTAATCCCAATTTGTTTGACGATTGGCAAATTGCTCTTCTGTGGAGTCTAAAGTTGCTGACGCAGGTAAACTGATTCAAGTGCTCCTGAAACAGAATATATATTTTCACTGTTATAATATGTTATTCTGGTGTGTCATAATAGACACCTAAGTTGTTTTTCTACAAAAAATTACAGGGGCAGTTATCCTCCTGCTGAACAATCTTGCAGTACGGCTGATAAGTTAAAAATTGATCTTGTTGAAGAATTTAAAAGTATGCAGATAGAGGAAGATCAACCCCTTGAAATTGGATGAGACAAAGCATGAAGACGAGGTATTATTCTCTCTCGTTTTCTTTTTAGTTTGATGTGTCAATTGGAAGGCTTGTCACTAATCTTAATGTTTCTTACAGAGAATGCTCTGTGTGTGTGTTTATATTTGATTGTTATAGATTGGTAAACAGATAGCAAGTTCATGCAATTTATTATTTATTTTTTWAAAAATTCTTGGAAATGTTTTGAATATCAGCCTTATTATTTTTGGTCTTTTATTGAGCAGAATGGAGCCGAGGATGGTCAGGAAGAGGGTGGCCAAGAAGAGGATGGTCAAGAAGATGTRGTAGATGCTGATTCTAATGATGGTGCTGTGCTTGTCAACGGTAACGAAACCGAAGAATGGGGTACGAATAATGACGGAACCTCATCAGCTTAGAGGCAATTGGTTGGGCCAGTGTTGAAAATCCAAATTTTGTCTCTGGTGATTAATTGATTTTTTTCCCCTTCTGAAGTGCAATAGATGAACTATTTCTTTCTTTTCCTTATCATATCTCTCACAACCAAAAATGCTGTTTTATGCATATGTTAATGTGTTTCCTATATCAGACTTATAACCATGCCCATTGGTGGATTTAGGGGCACTTTTTCCTCGATATTAATTTGCCTACCAGACATTATGTTATTGTGGATTAAGTGTCGATTGGACCAATTTGTCACTTTTGTTGCATTTAGGACCTGTCAATTATCAATCTTTGATAAGACTAGTATATCTTGGAGGGTTATATTTGCACAATTTGCTCTTATGTGACATTTACTAACTATGATAGCATTAGATCCTCGTGG
The DNA here is from genome assembly GCA_008642245.1 of Bassia scoparia. NCBI lineage: Eukaryota > Viridiplantae > Streptophyta > Magnoliopsida > Caryophyllales > Amaranthaceae > Bassia > Bassia scoparia. Next base: position 53,113 of record SNQN01002545.1, on the reverse strand, counting down.
TCTGTAATTGACTTGTTCTAATGATTGCGGATTTGCGGATTATGCATCTCTAGTGATGTTGCTTCACTGGCTTGTGTTTTTTTTTTTTCCACTTTTGCAATGGATTTTAAAAATTTGTTCGAATTTGAAAAACATGAATGTTGGTTTTACCTTGTTTATTTGGCATCGAATGAAATATTTATTCAACTTCATGCTATTCTCTTTTGTTGCTGTTACTAATGTTCTGTCTATATTGGTGGCAAAATTATATTTGTTGGTGTTTGTTACTTAATCTCGTTGTATTGATATTGCAGTGCTTACTCCACATCCTTAAGCCCCCTTTTTAAAGTGTTGGTTTTGGCTGTACACATCCTTGTTTAAGGTAAGGAAAAGCCATTAGAAACTTTTTTATTTTTTATTGTCCTTTATGAGTGTAATATACCATGTTCACTGGGTTTTAAAAAATTTATCAAATATGTCAAAGCAACATGAAAGCTTATGTTCTGCTTTCACATGTGCGTTGTTTCTTGTGTTAATGTATGGATTTGTCTATCTTCTGTGGAATGATAGATCAGTTGCAGCATTTTTTTGTG
>SNQN01002545.1:38225-52516 GCA_008642245.1 Bassia scoparia | reverse complement strand
CGGAGAGAGATTCCAACAAACCAACCTTAGAGGAGTATATTCAGCAACGGTTTGGGTTTCCGGTGGTCTGTGGCTAATGCTTTGTACGCATGGTATCTCTTTGTGAAGTGCGAGATATTACACAAAGAGGCTCCTTGATGCTTTGAATACAGCCATGAGATTTACGCTGGCCTCCCATAATCTTCCCGTCTATCCAATGATCTTTGCCACGTCTGAGGTACGGTCGATATATGTCATGACACAAAGCCAAATCTGATCTGATGCTCTTGTAATCATCTATTAATATAAGCCAACGGGGGAGCATGTGCTCCCCCCATAGGAATCGTATTATTCGCCTTGTAATGATATTAACTAACATATTTAAATCTTCATTAATTAATTCACCTCCCTATTGTATTAATTTCATCAAAGGAACGTTTAAATTTATCAATAACTACTACTTTAAAACTAAAAACATTGATAGTAAAAAATTATGATGAAAAAAACAAAAACTAACATCATAACAAATTACAATTCAAAGAGCGTGAAATATAAATTAACAATTTTATCGTTTTTTATTATTTCTTTTAACAAGTTTCAAGCACGCATAGCGGACTAAAAACTAGTAATATAGATTTAGAAGCACCCTTCAGCTGGATCGAAAAACATTCTCCGTCCTTATATGAAAATGGATTTAAGAGGATATACTATGGCAAACCTTGTTGAATATTTGTGAACTTTAGCCTATTATTTACACATGGTTACGCCTCAATTTACAATGAAGGAAAAACACAATCCTGCCCTGATAATATCCTCTTAAATTCTAATCTTATATAAATGACTATATTATATATCGATTCGATTTTGGTGTAGGCTGAAATTGAAAGAGGAGAACAGCATGCAATATGCATGTTTGCAAAGGAATCGTGGTGCATCACTCAAAGATGCAACGCAGAATACATGAAGCAAGATGAATCGCACGAAAGTGGAAAAGGCTAAAATGAAGAATTCAAGTTGCCAATCAAACATCCCTTTGAAAATTGATTTCATAGAAATCGGCTCTTACTCTGGCTCGCATGCTAGGTGTTACGTTACCAACCGGAGATGGTCATGGATACCGGAGCTCTTAAGCATAAGATTCTTTCGATTTTAGTTGATTCCCGATTCAGGATGATAAATGTCAATGAGAAAAGATGATTGCCGTAAACAATATTACTTTGGGTTTTTACACAATATAGCTAAGACTCTCATAATTTAGAAGAAGTAGCCTCATCTTTTTCTTTGGAGGAATAATACAACTATTATACTGATTATATTGTTCACAAAATCTAAATAGTCATGGCATTTGCGTGAGTATTTGTTAACTAGTGGAGTCCTCAACTCTCATGTAGTATATTTAATATAGGCTTTTTAGGCCTTCTTGTAAAAAAAATAAAAAAAAAGTGAGTGGAGTGGTGTTCCTATTAGAATTTTTGAGTTTTTAAGTTTGTTAACCATGTTTTGAGAATTCTAATTGTGTCTTCCCAATTCTCTCAAAAAACTCTAACTCATGTTGCTTTATTTCATTAAATCACTTTAATTATAATAATTTAAAGAAAAAGGAAAACAAAATAATAATCACACCACAACAAAACCCACCACAGCCACCCTTACCACCACAACAACAACCGTATTCCTTATAATAATTTACTACGGATAGTTAAGTATTTAAAGTGAAATAAGCGTATGACTTAAAATTGGAGAAATTGAAGGCAGCACTTAGAAAATCTAAAAGCATGAATTACACGTTTGAATACTGAAGAAACTCGAGCAACTTAAAAAGAACCCTTTTTTTATTATTATATAACCGTTTTTTTTATGTAATCAATTGAAAACATGTAATCAAGGCTGAAAGAGTAATTAATCTATCCTCTAATGGTATAACTTTAATAGTCAATTAAAACGGAAGAGTATCATCTAATAACTCTTCCTAATGTAAAGTTATTCATGCGAGACTATTTTTGGCATGTTATTCTAGCTACCTCATTGCTACTCGCAAGTAGTACAACTTGGTTTGTATAGGATCGACATAGTCTGTTAATATTGCTACAAAGACTCTCTTTCATAATGTTTTTCCTAGTTAAAGATACTGAAACAATTTTGCAAACAAAACTTTTCAACAAAACTTACTCTTAGCTAGCTACTTCCATGATTGAATGTCTTTGCATGCATGCACATGGTCCCACTCAATTGTCGAAAGATTATTATACATTTACCATTACATTTCTTCGAGCGGTCGAATAGGAGTGAAAAAGAGTTCTAAAAATCAAACCTTCAATGGGTTTTGTGTCAAGAGACATTGGTGCCAGGTTTTGCAGCCTGTAAATTACACACATTGAATAATTCACATTCATGTGAAGATTAATCTTGATGCAAACTTATAATGACTTCCCTTTTTTTAATAAGAATCTAAGATTATAAGAACTAAGGCAATTTGGTCAGAAACCGCCTTTCTAAGGTGGTTTTGTACAAATCAGCAATTTTTCTAAGTTTATTTTGTCTAAAACGCTCTTTGGTAGCCATTTGTTGTTGACCACCACTTTAGTCGTTTTCCGGCTTGATTTTGCACGTGGGGCACGTGACTTGATACAGTCGTTTTTTTCGCTTTTTTGCTGCCAGCACACCGCGATGCTGTCAGCCTGTCACATCCATAACCACCACGTCGTCCCGAAATACACAGCCACACCCATGAAATTTTGTCGAATTCATCATCACCTCTAATAATTTCGAGTAATCAATAACGCTATGAATTGATAGTTGTCTAGGTTTGGGTTTCTAAGGTTTCATTTTGGATCGAAGCATCTAGGTTTCTGGTTGCGATAGAAGTTGGGTTTCTGCATGGGTTTTTGTTTTGAGTCAAATGGTGCGGTGTTTGGTGGTGATTGGTTGATTGGGTTACTGTGGTGTTTGTTGGGTTTGGTTACGAATCGTCATTGTTGTTTTGTGGTTTGTTCGAGAGGATCATGGTGGTCTGCGTCAATTATGGCAATCATGGTTTGTGTCGTTTATGGTGCCGGTGTCTATTTGGGTGGTGATGTTGATTTATGGGTGGTTTGGTTTTTGGGTTGGGTGGCGGTTTCTTGATGTGTTATGAGTGGTGGCATGAAGAGGTGTGTGGTTTTGGGGGGAATCTGGCAGAATAACGCGAAAAAAGAAAAAAAAACAGACTTAATGAAGCTAAGGCACGCACGTGTTATCAACGCCGGAAAACGACTTAAGGTGTGGTCAACAAAACACAATAGCTACAAAAAGGTGGGATTTAAAATAGGCTTAGAAAAGGTGGTTGTGACAAAACCACATTAGAATAATGTGGTTTCTGACAAAATTGCCTAAGAATAATCACATATCATTGAAAAGTGTGTTGTGTCACCTTCCTCACATAAGTCAAAAATAAACAAAAAAAAAAAAAAAACAATATTAACTCAATCACATGGTATCTATACAAAGTTGGTCCCCATTAAGTCATGGATTACATGCAAAAACTGAACATCAAGAAAAAAATCCAAATACAATCAAGTGTGTTGTTTTGCGGATTTGAATAGTTTACCCTATAATAATCACAACGTTAATGGATCATATAATACACCAAGTATAAATTTGAATACATCTTAAATTTAAGATCAATTGAGATAATCTTATGTATAATAATAAAATTAAATTTGAGTTAAATCTAAATATTAATTTTTAAAATATTTACTCATTAGAACTAAGGTGAGGATTTTCCTATACAGACCTCGAAAAACAAAGATTTATTTAGATTGGCAGAGCAACGAAAGAATGTATACAAAAAACAATATTCGTCTATGTAAAATACAAGTGGACGCTACGCAATATTGTTATATCTAGTGTATCATTAAACAAAAAAATTTGTAGTCAAATTTATGAAAAAATTTACAAAAACAAATAGTGTGTAAGATTGTATGACTGCATACATCAGGTTAAAATAGCTTAGGTATCAAAGTATTTGTTTGTAGTTTTGTATCATATAAGATACGATATAAATCTTATTGGAGTTGTGGAATTTTTTATATATATTGTCCAATTCAATTTTTTTTTATATATTATATTGAGATAAAAAAAATTATTAAACCTTCTAGTAATTCATATTGTTTGTAATAAATACAATTAAACTATATATGTGGCAGATGTTTAATACTTTTTATAAATCTTTATTTTCGACGACGACACATGTCATGATATTGATTTCTCGATTTGGGCAAAAAAAATAGCGAATCACTTTTCAAAATCAAATGACGCACGCACCACAAATAACGCTTTTGGCATCACACACTAATTTTCTAGGCTTTGTTTTTAGTTTGAATTGAAGTTGCGCAGATGGTGCGCAATTTGATTATAGGGCTGTACTGACAGGTGGTTGTGGTATGTGTCATGGTGGGTTGTGAAGTGGCTGGTGGTGCCGCAAGTGGTGCGAAATTCTGGTGATAGTAGGGTTAGGGTATGAGAGTTGCGGTTCGTTGTTCGAATTGGTTCAATTTTTTCTATGTATGGTTTAATAGATGGTTTGCGAGCATGTTGGATGGTGAATTGGTGAGGTGTGTTTGAGCGTGCGAGTGGTGCGAGTGGAAACCTAGGTTTGAGCGATGTGGTGTGAATGGTGTCAAGTGATGGTGGTGGGAGGTTGAAGATCATTTATTTTTTTATTTTTGAGAAAAATTTATATGGTGGCATTGTGGTATTATTTTTTACACGCGGTGACTACTAAATTTTGCTAATTCTAACATCATGGGCCAAGTTTTTGCTTAATTCTAAATAGTGGATTGTTAGGTAATTAGACCAAACCACTACCCTCTCCTCCCTTACCTCACCCAGCCACCAGCCACCACCCTCGGTCGCCACACACCTAACTGAGCTGCCCCACCACCTAACACCCGTCATCCCCCAACCCAACGCACCCCACCGCTTCTCTACTGTCTCTTCTTCTCTCCTCCCTTACGCGTCCCTCACTGCCACCACTGCAACGCCTACCATCGCCATCCATCGTCGTCACAGCCCCACGATTCGCATCGCCACCGTTGCTAAAGCATTCGACCCTAACCCAGTAACCAACCAATTCGAATTCATCCAATTTTTGAACAAACCCAACCCTAACATTTCTAATTGATGGGGGAAATCATTTAGGTGAGTAAAATCGAAAATTTGCATAGAATCAAAGCCCAATTCGCATAAATCAATTTAATTGACATGTAATTACGCATAAGTCAACAATTCCAAGCCCAAATTCCCAAATCGATTTAGGGTTTTATCAATTGGGGAAATTGGGGCTCGTTAGTGTGGCTTGAGGCTAGTTGGGTCGTGCGTGGTGGCATGCGCGTCAAATGGGTGGTGGTTTGGGTCGCTTCGCGTGTAGGGTGGTGGTTGGTGGGGCTTTGATTTATGTGAATGAGGGTGGTGGCAGGAGAGAAGGGGGGTGGGCTGCTGCAGTGGGTGTTTGGGGGGGGGGGTGAGGTGGTGGGGTGGTGGCTGTTTGCTGATTGAAAAATGGGTGGTGTTGGGTGGTTTGGGTCTAATTACAATTAGTTTATTTGATTTGACCCACTATGTAGAATTAAGCAAATATTTTGTCTCATGGTATAGATTTAACAAATTTAATTGTCATCGCGTGTAAAAAAATAATATCACAGTGCACAATATAAATTTCCCTATTTTCTTAAAAGGAAAGGAGATAAGTGGTGTCCTAAAGACACTACTACACCACCAAATGTATAGGAACAAGTACATTACAAGACAATGAAGGAAAAAAGAGTATAGATGAAGAATTGAATAGTTGTCGCACCTTCTTGTACCCTTTTGCGGCGGGAGAGTCAAATATATATAATTCCAAATCTTCCAGTTTGAACGTCGAAACTATGGACCTAAAACTTGTCCTATTAATGAAGGAGGAAGTCAACCACGAGAAGGAGACCAACCACGCAAAGACTAGCGAGAAATCAAGTCGAAGAAGCATTTCTTCCTAAAAAAACACAAGAGAAGACACCTTAGTCTTTTGAATGAAGAAGCAGTTTCAGTCTAAAATAGATATCAGAGACCATGGACAGCCAATATGACTTAAATTGAATGACCCAAATGGCTGATCGATGGCTAATTGGCTAGTAAGCCAAAGGCGACTAATAATTAAAGGGTTATGCTATATCTACACCTTAGAACTATATAAAAAAATCTCAAATGGAAAAAAACATCATTAAATAAATCATTTTTATGTCAATTAATGTTACATATTTCATCTATAAATTCATACTTCTTTTCATTTTAGGTAAATATTTAATGCTTATAATGTACCTTAAAGGCTATAGGGCTACATATAGCTTTTTTCATAATTAAATAGTGTCGGACGGAATGCTAATTTAAAACATGACTAAAGAAAGACAGAAAAAATGCACAGCAAGCAAGATTAAATGAAGACATATTTCATGGTAAGCCTAATAAATCATTTGGTCAATTTGGGAACTGTGAAATAAAGGTAGCAAATAAAGACACAAATCTCTATTATATAAGGGAAGGGGGAGGAAGAATGGTGCCCCCTCTTTAAAAGACTTTTATACCCTTAATGAAATTAAAAATTATGAATTTGATGTTCCTAAATTATCCTCTTTACTATTATGTGAATAAATATGAAAATTGCATTTATTATGTGAGTTAATTAGTCAAAACATTAAACAATGAACTTATTTTCAAATTGTATTAAAACATTATGGTTTTTTTTTGAATTTCAACTTTAAAGACATAATTATATAAAATAATTACAATCCAATACAAAAATTGTATTGCTAATTAAGCTAAACCTTTTATTATGATACATACCATATAATCTTTTTGATGAAATACGAGGTAAAATTCATATATACACACGCATGCGGTGCACAATAATACTAGTAGCTATATGAAGCAAGCAATAGAGACATTTTAATCTGTGTGGTTCCACTATTATCTACATCTTACCCTTATAATTAAAGGTGGGTAGTTTTGCCCGGTGGATAAATAAAGTTTTTTTTTCCCTTGTACTCTTACTTGATAAATGTATTTGTCTTCATTTAATTTGGTTGTTGTACAAGATTAGTGTTGTAACTGGTTCTAATCAATTCATAACAATTTTTTTATGGCATAATAAAGGTATTTGTGTAATTTTATAAAACATAATCCCAACCTATTCCAATGTCTATCCAAAAGAGGGACATACAGCTGCAGAGCCGAGCCGACTCGAGTATTTGTCTGTTCGAACTGAGCCTGATAGAATTAAAAGTTGTTTCGAAAGTTGCGCTGAGTTCGAACGAGCCTTTTCATTTACATGTTCGAGCTTGCTCGTTAAGCTTTAGGCCTACTCGAACTCGACTTGAGCTCATTTAGATGTTCGACTCAAACTCAATGGTAACGACATACGTCTTTATAACAAACGAGCTTAAAATTTCCACATTTATTCATAGGAATTAATAAATTTACAAATATTTATTTTTTTACTATTAAACAAAGTCAGCTTATTATTATAATAGTTGAATATGAAAATTAATTAATTAACAATAATTTTCTTTCACGCTAGTATGAAAAATTGTTTAAAAAGGTCAAAAAAAATATTAGTAGTAGCAAGGTGATTAGCTTCATTGCTTGCTAGTTGGTGCGTAGAAGCTTGTAGTTTCACCATTCTTATGATATACAATTTATTTAAAATGAAAAATAACTTTTATTTTTAATTTTAGTAGGATTTTGGGTTGACTAAATACGAGTTTTAGTGAATTATATAAACACTTGGTTACGAGCCTTAACGAGTCAAACACATTAGGTGTTCGAGCTTGACCATTTAGTAATCGAGTTTTGAATTTTTGTTCGAGCTTGTTTATTTGTTCCACGAACGAACTTTGACCAAATTTGTTCACCGAGTAGTTCGTGAACACACATACTCATTTGCACCTCTACAAATGAGGCATAAGACATAATTTAATCTATCACATTTGTAAAATCTCATTCCAATCCCATCTTGTAGTCCCAAACTTCCTTCTTCTCTACCAAATGCCTGTTTAGGGTTTTTAGAGAGGTGAAAGCTTTTCTCCTAACCTATTCTTTTACTAGTGTGGGAGTAGAAGATGATTGTGCATAATATTGTTTTAATGTAGATTTGGTTAATTTAGTTTAGAATTATTTAAGTGTATATAATCAATGTTTAAAGTTTTTTAGGGTAAATTATTCATTTCATCTCAAAATACAACCAAATAATGGGGAAAAACAACGATAGTTTACAATAATATTGAAATTTGCCTAAATGGCAAAAATTGCCACTAAAAAAAAAGGAAATATATGAGATCCAATATGATCTAACAACCATGACATACTATTATAAGGAAGAAAAGCCTTTCTACATTCACATTGGCAATTGTATTGTAATTTTTTAGAGATGGCAAGGAGAAGCCACAAAGAATATCCTATGATTTAAAAAAAAGAAAGAAAAAAACACGAAAGCACTGTACTAAAATGTGGCCCCTCCGTTAGAACTTCCAAGCACTAACAAAACCGCCTATAGCAATCATAAACAATCCAGTTCCTCAACCTGCCATCCGACAAAACCTGCACATAGAACCAATCAAATTTAATGTTATATGCAGGTATAAGAGTAGATCTTCAGTAAGCATAAATTTAAACAATGCTTGTTGGCGTAATTAACGATGAGCCCAGAAGTATACAGCTAATAACATATAACTGTTTTTCGGACGAAGAAGCTAAAACATATAACTTAAACAACCAAGAACAAAGATGTGCAATGATAGTCAAGTCTATTATAGGTTCGGTCTGAATTGATCAAACTAGTTTTGGACAAATATACATAGAATAATTTTAGGATACGCCTGTATTTGCCCAGGGATTGCTTTTTGTTGTAAGGAAAGATATTTTCCACAAATCTTACATCTCTGGAGATGAAAACATGCTGAGTGTCTAGTCTCATTACTCTATACCCTTTCTTATCTTGGGGGTATCCAAGAAATATGTTGGGCAATCCCCTGGGTTCCAACTTATCACCCTTCAGACTTGGATTATAGGCAAAGGTCAGACAACCAAATGCCCTCAGCTCACCATAATCTGGCTTCTTGCCAAATAATTTCTCAAAAGGTGTCACACCATTCAGAGCTTCACTTGGCAACCTATTTATGATGTAAGCTGCTGTCAATGCACAATCACCCCAGAATCTAAGTGACAAGCCAGCTTGAAACCTCAGAGCTCTTGTCATCTCAAGAATATTTCTGTGCCTTCTTTCAACTCTACCATTCTGTTGTGGTCTATCCACACATGAGGTTTGGTGGATAATACCATGTTCACTGTAAAACTGCTTGCATTTATCATCTGCAAACTCAAGTGCATTGTCTGATCTTATGATTTTTACCTGTGCATTAAATTGGTTTTTTGCAAACATCACAAATTTTCTTATAACATCATATGCATCAGACTTTGCTTTCAATAAGTGTATCCAAGTGGCCCTTGAATGAGCATCTACAATCGTCAAAAAGAATCTGAAGTTCCCTCTTGCAGGAACCCTATATGGCCCCCATATGTCAATATGGATTAACTCACACACCTGCTTGGCATGTGATTTGCTCTTGGCATAAGGTTGTTTAGTAAACCTTGCCATGGGACATATGAGACACACATCTGTATTAGATACACAGGAGTAAGGCAAGCATTTAATTTTATTGATAACATTCAAAGGAGCATGTCCCAATCTGTTGTGCCACAAATTGCACTCATTGAGTTTTGTTGAGTCACACACAGCATTACACACTTTACTCACACATGAAGTAGAAACTTTCTTAGGGTTTTTCATTACACTACTACTTTGGTTACTTGATGATGTGTTTTTCTCTTGATTCTTCTCTTCATAAGCTTTCAGCAGAAACAGTCCTTTGTGCATCCTTCCAATGGCTTTAGTTTTGAGATTGGCACAATCCTGAATCATGCACAACTCATTTTTAAATGACACACAGCAGTTGTTATCCCTGGTTAACTTGCTCACAGAAAGAAGGTTGTATTTGAAATCTGGGACATACATCACATTCTTCAACATTACTCCATTTCCCAGATTCACACTTCCCACATAAGAAACAAAGGAAGTCTTTCCATTTGGCAAGGTAATTTTGGGCTTTTTATCAATTTTGACAGGGTTAATCATGCTTTTAAGATTGGTGATCATATGATGAGTAGCACCAGAGTTTATAATCCATGCATCACAATCATGTTCATATTTATTGTTCAAAGTCATACCTGCAAACCCTGTGTCAATCTCTTCATCTGTGTCATAACCCTCTTTGGAAGTTGAGGAAGATGGCAGCAGCTTGAGCAGTTGTTGAATTTGCTCAGAGGTAAGCCCCTTCACTTCATCCTGACACTCAGCATTTCCAGCAAATGGCCTGCCTTTGTTGTGACTTGGCTTACTCTTGCCATCACCCTCCTTTCCTTTGTTCTGCTTCTTATATTGTGGATGCCACTTTGGATATCCCACCACCTTCCAGCACTTCTCAGCTAGATGGCCTTTTCTTCCACACACTGTGCAAGTGGTGTTTTCATTGACAGCTTCCTTGAATGTTCTCTCTTGCTTGATTCCATTGTTGCTTCCCTGATAGGGTTTTTGATTTGCTGCGAGTGCAATAGCCTCCCCCTCAGATCTATCAGCACTGGTTATCTCCCTTTGAGCTTCCTCTTGTTGGATCATACCACATGCCTCCTCAACTGAGGGAAGTGGCAACTTCAGAAGGATCTGTGATCTCACACTTGTATACTCTTCATCCAAGCCCATCAAGAATTGAAAGAGATTCATTTCCTCTCTCATGGCTGTTACTGCATTCACATATGCAGCCATTTCCTTGGTGAGTTCAGATATGGGTGGATACATGTTCAAACCTTCAATTTCCTCCCACAGAGCACTTAATGCAGTGTAATAGTCATTAACAGACCTTCCCCTTTGCTTGAGATCGTAGACCTCTTTGCAGAGTTTGTACTTCCTCAATCCACTCACTTGAGAGAACCTGGTTTCAAGATTTTTCCAGATCTCTTGAGCAGATTTCATGAAGAGTATAGACCTCTTAATGGAGTCACTCACATTGGAGCTTATCCAAGAGATCACCATACCATTACAGGTTTCCCACTGTTCTTGCTTCATCTCATCTTCCTTGTCCTTTTGCACAGCTCCAGTCACAAAGCCAAGTTTCCTCTTGGATAGCAGAGCTAGCTCCATTTCTCTTCTCCATTCCCTGTAGTTGCCTGATCCAGTAAGCTTCTCTATGGAAATAGAGCTCTGCCCATCTGATGGATGCAAATACAGTGGACTCACAATGTCTGACAGCTTTGCCATGTTGTGTGAAGGTATTAGGAGGTTGAGAATCGGATTTGAGGATGAAAGATTGAGTTTTTTGAATCAAAAGCAAAGATTTTTGGTTGTTTTAGCAACCTGGCTCTGATACCATGAGAAGTGTGGTGTATGTTTTGATCCAAGATCAATATTCTGCTTTCATTCGAAATGCAAAAACTTGTGTACAACTYAGGTTACAGCCTAGTGATTATATACAGCTCAAACCTAAAAGAAAGCTAGTAGTACAACAGATGGCCTCAGCTCATTGAGAGGAGCATGCTGCCAAAAATACAACAAAGGATAGTACAGTCAAGGACAGCTGCACCACTACCACAATGCTCACCACTACACTGTACTAACTGCACTGACACTGATGCATGCAGGACCACAACTAACTAACGAACCTAATCATTGCACAGTGTTAATGTACATTCTTAATAAATGACTAATTAAGCATATAGTGCTTATCACTCCCCCTCAAGCTTGGTGTGAGGATTATGAACACCAAGATTGGGAAGAAGCTGTTGAGACTGTGCAATGGTCATAGGTTTAGTAAAAATATCTGCCAATTGATCTTTGGATGACACATATTCCGGGAGAATGACTCCCTCAGCAACTTTATCTCTAACAAAGTGACAATCCAGTTCCACATGTTTTGTCTTTTCATGTTGAACTGGATTAGCTGCAATTGCCAATGCTGCCCTGTTATCACATTTGAGGACTGTCCCTCCAAGATGCTTGAGTCCGAGTTCTTTTAACAACTGAGACAACCAAGTGACTTCACATGCAGTGAGTGCCATAGCACGATATTCTGCCTCAGCAGATGACCTAGCAACAACATGCTGCTTTTTGGATTTCCAGGAAATTGGTGATTTTCCCAACATGATGCAGAATCCAGTTGTGGATCTTCTTGAGATAGGGCATCCTGCCCAATCACTATCAGTATATGCTGTGAGCTTGGCAGCAGACTTGGAAGCCATGAGCAAACCTTGCATGGGATTCTTGTTAACATATCTCAACACCCTTTTTGCTTGCTGCAAGTGCACACTGGTTGGATTTTGCATAAACTGACTAAGAAGGTTGACACTGAAAGTGATGTCGGGTCTGGTAATGGTTAAATAAATGAGCTTTCCAATGAGTCTTTGATAACTGGTTGGATCAGGGAGTGGCTCACCCATATCATGAGTGAGTTTGACACTTGAATCCAATGGTAGTCTCAAGGGCCTTTGTTTGTGAGCACCAAACTCTTTGATCAAATCCTCAGCATATTTTCTTTGAGAGATGAATAGACCTTGATCAGAGTGACTCACTTCTATTCCCAAAAAGTACCTTAAGTTGCCAAGATCTTTCATCAGGAATTGTGATGCCAGATACCTTTTCAGAGCTGTGATGGCTGGCATATCATTTCCTGTAATTAGCAGATCATCTACATAGACCAGAATAGCAACAAACTTGCCTTGATCTTTGTATGTAAACAAGGAATAATCAGTTTTTGATTGCTGACATCCATAGGATTTTAGAGCCTGACAGAGTTTAGCAAACCATTGCCTTGGTGCTTGCTTAAGACCATAAAGTGACTTCTTGAGTTTGCATACAAGATCACCTGGTCTTGTCTTTGATGTATGAGTACAAGCATTTGATGTGACTCTACTACCCCAATGCTCATATCCTGGAGGCATTGTCATATAGACATTTTCTTCCAACTCCCCATGTAAGAAGGCATTTTTGACATCCATTTGGCAAATGTGCCATTGTTCAAGGGCTGCTACAGCTAATAATGCTCTCACTGTAGTCATTTTTGCCACAGGAGCAAATGTCTCCTTGTAATCAATACCTTCATGTTGCCTGCACCCCAGAACTACAACTCTGGCTTTGTGTCTCTCAATTGTTCCATCTGGATTGAACTTGGTTCGATACAACCATTTACACCCTATAGCTCTTTTCTTAGCAGGCAAGGGTACAATTTCCCAAGTTTCATTTCTTTCAAGGGCTTCAATTTCCTCATTCATAGCTTGAATCCAATGTTGATGTTGTGCAGCATCTTTAAACCTTACAGGATCCATTTGCTCATCCATTTTGGTCATGAAGGCTGTGAATTGAGGTTCTACTGATGCAGTAGTAATTTGAGCTATGAAAGCAGCTTCATCCTCATGTTGATTCACATTTGTTCTTCTGACTGGATGCACATAATCATTCAACCATGCAGGTGGTTGTTGTTGTCTTGATGATCTTCTCACAGCTGGTTGTGGATGAGAAGTTATGGGCAGAGGACTTCCCTGTGAGTTTTGTTCTGCATTTGCTGTTATGTTTTCTTCAGGCTGAGGGGTTTCATTTTGTGGCACTATGTCAGTGTCATCTCGATTGAGAGTTTCTTCATTTTCTGATAGAGTGACATCTTCAAAACATTGTGGTATTGGTTCCCTGTATTTGCCCAGGGATTGCTTTTTGTTGTAAGGAAAGATATTTTCCACAAATCTTACATCTCTGGAGATGAAAACATGCTGAGTGTCTAGTCTCATTACTCTATACCCTTTCTTATCTTGGGGGTATCCAAGAAATATGTTGGGCAATCCCCTGGGTTCCAACTTATCACCCTTCAGACTTGGATTATAGGCAAAGGTCAGACAACCAAATGCCCTCAGCTCACCATAATCTGGCTTCTTGCCAAATAATTTCTCAAAAGGTGTCACACCATTCAGAGCTTCACTTGGCAACCTATTTATGATGTAAGCTGCTGTCAATGCACAATCACCCCAGAATCTAAGTGACAAGCCAGCTTGAAACCTCAGAGCTCTTGTCATCTCAAGAATATTTCTGTGCCTTCTTTCAACTCTACCATTCTGTTGTGGTCTATCCACACATGAGGTTTGGTGGATAATACCATGTTCACTGTAAAACTGCTTGCATTTATCATCTGCAAACTCAAGTGCAT
>SNQN01002545.1:0-28751 GCA_008642245.1 Bassia scoparia | reverse complement strand
ACAGAGGCCCTTGATTGCTTGAATACCAGCCATGAGATTTACGCTTGCTTCCATGATCTTCCGTCTATCCAATGATCTTGCCACGTCTGAGGTAGTCGATATATGTCCATGACACAAGCCAATCTGATCTGATGTCTTGTATCTCTATTATATAAGCCAGGGGGAGCAATGGTGTCCCCTAGGAAATGTCTTATTCGCCTTGGTAAATATAACTAACATATTTAAAATCTTCTTAATTAATTCACTCTATTGTAAAATTTTCAATCAAAGGAAGTTTAAATTTATCAATAAACTACTACTAACCTAAAACATTGATAGTAAAAAATTATGATTGAAAAAAAAAACTACAATTCATAAAACAAATACAATTCAAAGAGCGTGAAATATAAATTAACAATTTTTATCTTTTTTTTTATTTCTTTTACAAGTTCAAGCACGCATAGCGTGCACTAAAAAACTAGTATAATATAGATTAGAAGCACCCTTCAAGCTAGGATCGAAAAATTTCTAGTCCATATAGAATATGGATTTAAGAGGGATATATAGTGGCAAACTTGTGAATATTTGTAACTTAGCCTATATTTCACATGGTTCCCTCAATTACAATGAAGGAAAAATCACAAGTCTGCCACTATATATCCCTCTTAAATCTATATTCTATATAAATGAACTATCATTATTATCGATTGATTTTGGTGTAGGCTGAAATTGAAGAGGAGAAACAGCAAATGCAATATCATGTTATGCAAAGGAATCGGGTGCATCACTCAAAGATGCACGCGAATACATAAGCAAGATGATCGACGAAAGTTGGAAAAGGCTAAATGAAGATTCAAGTTGCCAATAAACTCCCTTTGAAAATGATTTCATAGAAACGGCTCTTAATCTGGCTCGCACTGCTAGGTGTACGTACCAACAAGGAGATGGTCATGGATCACCGGAGCTCATTAAGCATAAGATTCTTTCGATTTTAGTTGATCCGATTCAGTGATAAAATGTCATGAGAAATAAGATGATTGCCGATACAACTATTACTTTGTGTTTTTACACAATACTAGCTAAGACTTCATAATTGAAGAGTAGCTCATCATTTTGCTTTTTGAGGAATAATAACATTATAACTGATTATATTGTTCAACAAATCTAATAGTCATGGCATTTGGCGTGAGTATGTTGTTATAGTAGTGGAGTTCTCAACTTCTCATGTATGCTATTATTTAATATTAGGCTTTTAGGCCTTCTTGTAAAAAAAATAAAAAAAGTAGTGGAGTTGTGGTTCCTATTAGAAATTTTTGAGTTTTTAAGTTGTACTCATGTTTTTTGAGAATTCTAAGTTGTGTCTTCCAATTTCTCCAAAATCTAACTCATGTGCTTATTTCATTTAAATCACTTAATTATAATAATTTATAAGAAAAGGAAAAAAAATAATAACAAACCACACAAAACACCACGCCACCTTACCACATCAACAACCGTATCCTTATAATATTTTACTACGGAGTAGTTAAGTATTTTAAGTGAAATAAGGGGTATGACTTAAAATTTGGAGAAATTGAAGGCGCACAACTTAGAATTTCTAAATGCATGATTAACAATTTGAAACTGAAGAAACTCGAGGGCAACTTAAAAAGACCCTTTTTTTTTTATTTTAATAAGCGTTTTTTTTTATGTAATCAATTGAAAACATGTAATCAAAGGCTGAAAGAGTAATTAATTATCCTCTAATGGTATACTTTAATAGTCAATTAAAACGGAAGAGTAGTATCATTAACTCTTCCTAATTAAGTATTTCATTGCGACTATTTTGCATGTTATCTAGCTACCTCATTGCTACTGCTAAGTAGTACACACTTGGTTTGTTATAGGTCGACAAAGTCTGTTACATAATTGCTTACAAGAGCTTCTTATCATAATGTTTTTCCTGAGTTAAAGATACTGAACATTTGCAAACAAAACTTTTCAACAAAATTACTCTTAGCTAGCTACTTTCATATTGAATGTCTCTTGCATGCATGCACTCATGTCCCACTCAATTGTCGAAAGATTACTTTATTACATTTACCATCTACGGGAGAAAAAGAGTTCTAAAAACTCAAACTTCAATGGGGTTTTGTGTCAAGAGAATTGGTGCAGGGTCTTTGCAGCCTGTACATTAACACACAATTGATAATTCACAATTCATGTGAGATACTTGATGCAAACTTATAAATGACTTCTTTTTTTAATAAGAATCTAAATAATTATAAGAATAAGGCAATTTGTCAGAAACCGCCTTTCTAAGGTGGTTTTTGTCACAAATCAATTTTCTAAGTTTATTTGTCTAAAACCATCTTTGTAGCCATTTTGTTTGTTGACCACACACTTTAGTCGTTTTCCGGCGTTGACTTTGCACGTGCCGGGCACGTGACTTGATAAGTCGTTTTTTTTTCGCTTTTTCTGCCACCACACCGCCGATGACTGTCAGTCTGTCACCATCCATAACCACCACGTCGTGCCCAAATATACGCACACCCATGAAATTTTGCTCGAATTCAATCATCAACCTCTAAATAATGTCGAAAGATCTAATAACCGCCATCGAATTGAAGTTGATCTAGGTTTTTGGGTTTCTAGGTTTCATTTCTGGATCGAAGCATTCTAGTTCTGGGTTGCGATTGAAGTTGGTTTCTAGCATGGGTTTTGTTTTGAGTCAAATGGTGCGGTGTTGGTTGGTGAGTTTGGTTTGATTGGGTTATGGTGGTGTTTGTTGGGTTTGGTTTCGAATGGGTCATTGTTGTTTTGTGGGTTTTTGAATGGATCAATGGTGGTTGGGTCAATTATGGCATCATGGTTGGTGTCGATTATGGTGCCGGTTGTCTATTTGGTGGTGATGTTGATTATGGTGGGTTTGGTTTTTGGGTTGGTGGTGGCGGTTTCTTGATGGTGTTAATGAGTGGTGGCATGAAGAGGTGTGGTGGTTTTGGGGGGGAATCTGGCAGAAAAAGCGAAAAAAGAAAAAAAACAACTTAATGAAGCTAGGCACGCACGTGTTAAGTCAACGCCGGAAACGACTTAAGGTGGTGGTCAAACAAACACAATAGCTACAAAGGTGGATTTAGACAAATAGGCTTAGAAAAGGTGGTTTGTGACAAAAACCACATTAGAAAATGTGGTTTTCTCGACAAAATTGCCTAAGAATAATCACATACATTGAAAAGTGTGTTGTGTCACCTTCCTCAAAAGTCAAAACATAAAAAAAAAAAAAAAAAACATATTAACCTCATCAATGGGTATTCTATACAAAGTTGTTCCCCATAAGTCATGGATAATGCAAAAACCTGAACATCAACGAAAAATCCAAATACAAATCAAGTGTTTGTTGTGCGGATTTGAATAGTTTTACCTATAATTAATCACGTTATGGATCATAAAATACCAAGTATAAATTTGATACATCTTTAAATTTTTAAGATCATTGAGATAATACTTATGTATAAATAAATAAATTAAAATTGTGTTAATTATAATTAATTTTTAAAATATTTACTCATTAGAAACTAAGGTGAGGATTTCCTTATCAAGACTCTGAAAAACAAAGATTTTTTTTAGATTGGCACGAGCAACGAAGAATGTAAACAAAAACAATATTCGTCTATGTGAAATTACAAGTGGAGTACGCAATATTTTATATCTAGTGTATCATTAACAATAAATTTGTAGTCAAATTTATGAAAAAATTTAAACAAATACAAATTAGTGTGTAAGATTGTATGACTGCATACATCAGGTTAAAATAGCTTAGGTATCAAAGTATTTGTTTGTATTTTGTATCATATAAGATACGATATAAATCTTATGGAGTTGTGAAATTTTTTATATAATTGTCCAATTCAATTTTTTTATATATTATATTGAGAATAAAAAAATTATTAACCTTCTAGTAAATTCATATTGTTTGTATTAAAATACAATTAAACTCATATGTGGCAGATGTCTTAATATCTTTTTATAAATCTTTATTTTCGACGACGACACATGTCATTGATATTGATTTCTCGATTTTGGGCAAAAAAATAGCGAATCACTTTTCAAAATCAAATGGCCACGCACCACCAATTAACGCTTTTGGCATCACACACTAATTTTTCTAGGCTTTTGTTTTTAGTTTGATTTGAAGTTGCAGATGGTGTGCAATTTTGTTATTCTGGCTGTACGACAGGTGGTTGTGGTATGTGTCATGTGGGTTGTGAAGTGGACTGGTGGTGCGCAAGTGGTGCGAAATTCTGGTGATAGTATGGGTTAGGTTATGAGAGTTGCGGTTCGTTGTTCGATTGGTTCAATTTTTCTTATGTTAGGTTTGAATAGATGGTTTGCGAGCATGTTTGGATGGTGATTGGTGAGGTGGTGGTTTGAGCGTGCGAGGTGGTGCGAGTGGAAACCTAGGTTTGAGCGATGTGGTGTGATGGTGTCAAGTGATGGTGGTGGGAGGTTGAAGATCATTTATTTTTTTATTTTTTGAGAAAATTTATATGGTGGCATTGTGGTATTATTTTTTACACGCGGTGACACTAAATTTTGCTAATTCTACATCATGGGCCAAAGTTTTTGCTTAATTCTACATAGTGGATTGTTAGGTAATTAGACCCAAACCACCTAACCCTCTCCTCCTTACTCACCCAGCCACCAGCCACCACCCTGCGTCGCCCACACCCCTAACTGAGCTGCCCCCCACCTACACCTCATCCCAACCCAACCGCACCCCACGCTTCTCTACTGTCTCTTCTCTCTCCTCCCTTACGCGTCCCCTCACTGCCACCACTGCAACGCCTACCATCGCCCATCCATCTCGTCACAGCCCCCACGATTCGCATCGCCACCGTTGCTAAAGCCATTCGACCCTAACCCAGTAACCCAACCAATTCGAATTCATCCAATTTTTGAACAAACCCTAACCCTAACCATTCGTAATTGAATGGGGGAAATCAATTTAGGTGAGTAAATGAAAATTTGCATAAATCAAAGCCAATTCGCATAAATCAATTTATTGACATGTTAATTCGCATAAGTCAACATTCCAAAGCCCAAATTTCCCCAAATCGATTTAGGGTTTTATCAATTTGGGGAAATTGGGGCTCGTTAGTGTGGCTTGAGGCTAGTGGGTCGTGCGTGGTGGCATCGCGGTCAAATGGGTGGTGGTTTGGGTCGCTTCGCGTGTAGGGTGGTGGTTGGGTGGGGCTTTGATTTATGTGAATGAGGGTGGTGGCAGGAGAGAAGGGGGGTGGCTGCTGCAGTGGGTGTTTGGGGGGGGGGGGTGAGGTGGTGGGTGGTGGCTGGTTTGCCTGATTGAAATAATGGGTGGTGGTTGGGTGGTTTGGGTCTAATTAGCAATTAGTTTATTTGATTTGACCCACTATGTAGAATTAAGCAATCATTTTGTCTCATGGTATAGATTTAACAAATTTAATTGTCATCGCGTGTAAAAAAATAATATCACAGTGCCACATATAAAATTTCCCTATTTTCTTAAAAGGAAAGGAGATAAGTTGGTGTCCTAAAGACACTACTACACCACCCAAATGTATAGGAACAAGTTACATTACAAGACAATGAAGGAAGAAAAAGGAGTATAATGAAGATGATAGTTGTTCCGCACCTTCTTGTAACCCTTTTGCGGCGGAGAGTCAAATATAATAAGTTCCAAATCTTCCATGTTTGAACGTCGAAACTATGGACCTAAAACTTGTCCTATTAATGAAGGAGGAAGTCAACCACGAGAAGGAGACCAACCACGCAAAGACTAGCGAGCAAATCAAGTCGAAGAAGCATTTCTGTCTAAAACAACACAAGAGAAGACACCTTAGTCTTTGAATGAAGAAGCATTTCAGTCTAAAATAGATCAGAGACCATGGACAGCCAATAAGATTAATTGAATGACCACCAAATGGCCTGATCGATGGCTAATTGGCTAGTAAGCCAAGAAGCGATTAATAATTAAAGGGTTATGCTAAATCTAGACCTTAGAACTATATAAAAAATCTCAAAATGGAAAAAAACATCAATTAAATCATCATTTATTATGTCAATTAATGTTACAATTTCATCTTAAATTCATAACTTCTTTTCATTTTAGGTAACAATATTTAATGCTTATATGTAGCCTTAAGGCTAAGGGCTACATATACTTTTTTCATAAATTAAATAGTGTCTCGGACGGAAATGCTAATTTAAACATGACTAAAGAAAGACAAGAAAATTGCACAGCAAGCAAGATTAATGAAGACATATTTCATGGTAAGCCTAATAAATCCATTTTGGTCAATTTGGGAACTGTTAAATAAGGTAGCATAATAAAGACACAAATTCTATTATTAAGGGAAGGGGGAGGAAGATTGGTGTCCCCCTCTTAAAGACTTTATAATCCTTAATAAAATTAAAAATTAATGAATTGATGTTCCTAAATTATCCCTTTACTATTATGTGGATTAAATATGAAATTGCATTTATTATGTGAGTTAATTAGTCAAAACATTAACAATGAACTTATTTCAAATTGGTATTAAAACATTAATGGTTTTATTTTGAATTTCAACTTTAAAGACATAATTATTATAAAAATAATACAATCCAAATAAATTGTATTGCTAATTAGCTATAAACCTTTTTATTATGATACACTACCATATAACTCATTTTTGATGAAATACGAGGTACAATTTCATATATACAAGCACGCATCCGTGCACATAACATACAGTAGCTATATGAAGCAAGCAATAGAGACATTAATCTGTGTGGTTCCAACTATTACTAATCTTACCCTTATAATTAAAGGTGGGTAGTTTTGCCCGTGGATAAATAAAGTTTTTTTTTCCCTTGTTACTCTTACTTGATAAATGTATTTTGTTTCATTTATTTTGGTTGTTGTACAGATTAGTGTTGTAAACTGGTTCTAATCAATTCATAAAATTTTTAATGGCATAATAAAGGTATTTGTGTAAATTTTTATAAACATAATCCCAACCTATTCCAATGTCTATCCAAAAGAGGAATACAGCTGCAGAGCGAGCCGACTCGAGTATTTGTCTGTTCGAACTGAGCTTGATAGAATTAAAAGTTGGTTCGAGTATGGCTGAGTTCGAACGGCCTTTTTCATTTACATGTTCGAGCTGGCTCGTTAAGCTTTAGGCCTACTCGAACTCCGACTTGAGCTCATTTAGCATGTCGAGCTCAAACTCAAATGTAAACGAACTATAAACAAGTCTTTATAAACAAACGAGCTTTACTAATTTTCCAACATTTATTCATAGGAATTATAATTTACAAATATTTATTTTTTTACTATTAAAACAAAGTCAGCTTATTATTATAATAGTTGAAATATGAAAATCTAATTATTACAAATATTTTTCTTCACGCTAGTAATGAAAAATTGTTTAAAAGGTCAAAAAAAATATTAGTAGTAGCAAGGTTGATTAGGCTTCATTGCTTGCTAGTTGGTGCGGTAGAAGCTTGTAGCTTTCACCATTCTTATGATACACATTTATTTAAAATGAAAAATACACTTTATTTTAATTTTAGTAGGAATTTTGGTTGACTAAATACGAGCTTTTAAGTAATTATAAACAAATTGGTTAGAGCCTTAACGAGTCAACACATAGGTGTTCGATGCTTGACTCATTTAGTAATCGAGTTTTGATTTTTGTTCGAGCTTGTTTATTTGTTCCACGAACGACTTTGACCAAATTGTTCACCGAGTAGTTCGTGAACACACATACTCATTTGCACCTCTACATGAGGCATAAGACATAATTTAATTCTATTCACATTTGTAAAATCTTCATTCCCAATCCCATCTTGTAGTCCCCAAAACTTCCTTCTCTCTGTACGCCTCTTGTGTAATATCTCGACTCACAAAGAAATACGCATGCGTCAAAGCATTAGCCCCAGACACCGAAACCCAACCGTTGCTGATATACTCCTCTAAGGTTGGAGTTTGTTTGTGGTGGCACCACTTAGCTTCTGTCAAAAATGCTTTCAGCATATCTTCCCACTGCATGAATTATCATCGAAATTAATCGATTTCAATGCGCATGAATCATCATCGATTTAATCAGGCTTGTTATACATCTATTTCGGGGTGAAAGAAGGAAAATTCTCAAGTAAAAAAAAAACTTACCGATTTTTTTAGGAAAGGGATGCAATTGTGACCCTTTTGCTTGAGAACCTCATATCCTATCTCATTAACAGTGTTATACAAAGCAAGGAAGGTTAGTTTCATGTAGCCTGGAAGATCGTCGATAGCATTGACATCCCACCTACATAACATCATAGCAGTCATTTATAATCAAATTCGCAGTATGATGATGTGCAAGAGAAATAAATCAGATCAACTGTATGTACGAATTGAAGTGTTTCACTAACCTTTCTACGGCGTAAGTAAAAAGCTCTAACTCATTCATGTGACCATAAACATCATAGATGTCATCAATAATGGTAATGAAATTATAAACTTTGGTTAAAGCTTTGCGGCAGTAGCTYAATTCGGGTTTAGGAGCAGTGCCGGTGCCCCAAAAGACGCATTCCATAAGTCTGTCCCTTGCAAAAATCAACACATTTGATAGCCCTAGCTTCTTCCACCACCTGCAATTCAGAAGTAAGTTTCGAAAAYGCGTGTTCTGTAAATTTGAGATCGAAACATAGACAATATCAGGCCCAATCACCTCGGAATGAAGTGAGTAAGAGTTAAGGTATAATCATGGGTCATTATTATGATAGTGATATATATGAGTCACATACTCTGTTAGCTAATGATAYCATTCAKTTATTGATTCAAATGAWCTCTAAAATGGTAATGAATAACAAATTATCTCGCCTTGCTAACTCGTGAAGCTCCTCTTGATACATCAATTGTGTCAAATTGAAGTGCATTTTCGCAAGTTCAAGCAAGGCTACACATTTGTTAGTATCATCCTTGCTACAAAATGTCTCAACATAGTGCCTAGCTTCGAGCTTTGGCATTCTGTATCGTATTGGAAGGTCCAATGCGCGGTTCACTTGATTGGCAACGATGAGTTCACCCTCATTTAGGCTGAGATTATTAGTTAGATGCTTCAAGGTGAAAACTTTSGCTTCATCCAAAAGATGATCTCCTTCATGTGCCAAGAATGAAGCTTCATACAAACTTATCATTCCCTCGAAGTCATCGCGTAACCAAGGCTTAAAGCTGCCTTTTTCATCCATGAAATGCCTGAATACGTCTGTTTCATACATCAACCAAATGCATCAAAACAAATCAGCCAAATCAAATGCAAAAAAGAGCAATAATCAGCTCATGATTACATGAAATAATCATCAAAGGAAACATACAATATACTTAATTAATAATATACCTTGAGATACCATGATTCCATTTTGCCTAAGAAGTCTAAACCCAAGAGCAGTTGCGTGAAGATTGAGTTCCAAATCACCAATGTTGCACGCAAGTCTTCTTAATGCTTTCTCTATATCATCTCTAAAATGATCTCCAAGGCCTCGATCAACTCGAAAAAACCTCAAGGTGCTCCAAACTTTCATCAGCCACCCTTCTCTCTCACTCAAAAATTATGCTTGCTTTGTCTATTTTCTCATATCGTCCTACACACGCGCACCACACATACACACATAATAAGGATTAAACATATATTGTCATGTGAAAAATATGTAAAACATGCAATGTTACATTTAGCTGTGTAACTCAATAAAGCCATAAAAATAAATTATAAAACTACCTGAATATCAACTTGATTTCTCTTCAAAGACTTAAAGAACTCATGATTCCAAATGCTGGGTTGTAGTTAGCAGAAGCTCGGCTAGCCTTTCCGACATCCAAGAGGCTCGATTTTCGGTTGCACCATGTTGTGTTACATAACAGGCTTATTGAAGATCACAATACAAGGCTATATATATAATATATATATACACATACATGCATACTTCAATACTTGGTGTTGGTTGTGTATCTTACCTTCCTTATTTTAAGTATCACAATAAATTCATATACTGGCTAATATATGCATGTATATCAAGTTAATAAGTACCTCTCCAAAAACAAAGAAAAAAGCTCTAAATTGAAGCAAGTATATATCACATTTAGTGCATTATTTACCTTATGGATATAATTAAAATAATACAATACATATGCATTGTTTACTCCCTTCTTCCCTTTATTATTTGTCCTGTTTCCTAACATTAAATCTATATGTTTGTCTTGTTAAATTTTTTCTATGTAAAATACTAATTGAGAAATCGTAACTAATCATCATAATAAGAATTGAGATCCTCTGACCTGGGGGTTTACAAGACAATCCAATAAGTAATTGATGTTGATGATGATTAATTAAAATTACATTTTCTAAATAAATCCACTTATTAGAAAAATGCATAAATCAATTGTATTGTGTCAAAACATAATAATGTAATCCCGTCAAAAAAAGAAAACATAATTAATGTATTGTCATTACTTCACCTATCCAATTATAGCCAATAATTTGACACTTTTTCCTCTATTTTATGTTCAAACGTTGCGTTTATTTTGATACGAGGGGAGTATAAAATATCATTATCATAATCTTGTAACATTGAATAGTTCTATAATAATGTAAATAAAATTAAGTAAAAAAATGGTTGCTACCATGTTAAAAAAAGATTTTACAACAATCTGTTAATGAAATAATGAATTATCACTACAATGCATATTTCATAGTGAAACAATAATTACTTCTATTTCTATGGCTAAATATATACTAGTGATAAACAATAATACTTCTATTTATAGCTTTATAGGGTCCAAAATAAAGCAAGCATTATTAGTCAAATAAACGTTTCACAGTTTTGTTGAAAGGACGGGAAGATCCTACTCCCTCCCTTCTAAAAAAGTTTGTTACGTTCCTTTTGCGTGATTTCAATCACTTATCTAAATTTCATATCTTTCACTACACTTTAATATTTAAAAATTACAAAACTTTGATAATAAAAAACTACGTGTTGAATCCTCTAGAGTTGTAAATGTTGAGTTGGTGGAGTTGTGAGAGGGGAATTTTGTTA
Source organism: Bassia scoparia (assembly GCA_008642245.1). NCBI lineage: Eukaryota > Viridiplantae > Streptophyta > Magnoliopsida > Caryophyllales > Amaranthaceae > Bassia > Bassia scoparia. Next base: position 17,690 of record SNQN01002545.1, on the reverse strand, counting down.
TATTATTATTACTTTTATTTTTGCAAGTAAAAATATTAGTCATTGATCTACAATTGAGGGTCTAATTTGTAGAACTCACCAACTCCACGACCTCCACCAATTTACAACTCTAGATGATCTCAACCTAAAAACTACGCATTGAGACGAATCTAACAAAATCTCACGTGAATATATTTTTTTCTGATATATCATGAGAATTTTCATAGTCATTCTCTCTCCTTGTACCCAATATTTCAAATGTAACAAACAAATTGAAACGGAGGGAGTATTGATTTCACATACATTATTGGAGTACGACCCATCAAGGATCAGGCGAGGAGAACTTATGCATCTTTGAGTGAGAGAGACATTTCTCGCCGTTTAGAAAATCCCGTGATCATTATCATCAGCTGATAGAGTATATAACATATTGTTGTGCCTCAACCATAAACTTAAGTTTTTGGTTGAGATGTCATTAACACCGAACAATCTTGACCCAAATAATCAATCTTAGAGAAGGACAACCCGTATTATGTGACATATAAAAGTATTTGAAGAACTACACTATACTACAAAAACACCTAAGTGAACCCCCCATATCGTGTCCCATGTTAAAATATTGGGATGCCTAAACCTAAACGTCCCTTCGTTTTATAATATGGGAACACGACAGGATGTTGAATTTTTTACAACACCCTATCGCGTCCCCTCAAAGTAAATATGCACGCGTAAAGTTATTGTGTCCCTTATAATATAATATGGACACGATAGAGTGAATGCTATCATGTCCCCTCTAAATAAACAAGGACACATAAACCTATTGTATCCCTTCTAAGATAATATGCGACGCGTAAAGTTATTTGTTCCCTTAAACATAATATGGACACGATAGGTGAATGCTATCGTGTCCCCTCTAAAAAAAAAGGACACATAAATCTATATGTATCCCTTCTAAGAAATATGCGACGCGTTGTTATTGTGTCCCTTATAACATAATAATGGACACGATGTGAATGCTATCGTCCCCCTCTAAATAAACAAGGACATATAACCTATGTATCCTTCTACATAATATGCGACGCATAAAATTATTGTGTCGCTTCTAAGATAATGTGCGACACGATAGCTTAAACTATGCGTCTCCCGAACTAAACCACAGATGCATAACCCTATTGCATCCATTCTAATGTAATATGAGACGTATAAATGAGTGTCGGTTCTAACATAATGTACGACTGATAGAGTTCGATATTGCATCCCTAATTAAACCAAGGGCGGAGAGGCACCTAAACTTAATATTAAAATTCATAACTTTCTTTCTAATTTTTTTACAAAAACTTATCTCATAATACTTAATTTCTAATTTTTTTACCAAAACTTTATATCAAATAGAAAATCGAAAACGATAGCATAACACAGTAGCATATGTATCACGAACCCATCCACCCTAAATTGACTTCTATAAATTATAACTAAAAACAAAATGATGTTGATGCAATGATGACATCAGCATGTCCACGCTGTCAACCTCACATCGCACGCATGAGTCAGCACCTATTAATTTTTTTGAAATTAAACTTGAATCAAAATTAAATAACTATTATCCTTAAGAAAATAACTATAATTAAAATATTTAAATACATTAAATTTTTTAAAAAAAAAACACTTTATAAATACCATTTAATATTATATTTAAAAAAAACTTTCTAGAAACCACCTATGCACCAACAATTTCAAACAAAATTTACTCCGTACTAAATTTGATTAAAAAATTAAATCAATTAAAATTTTTAATTTTAAATGTTAATGTATTTCATTATTAAATTACCAAAAATCTTCTACAAAAATCTACATTCACGTTAAATCATTTTTAACCAAAATCAATCAATAGAATTAGAAGTGCCACATGGCGCTCTCAAGAGTTAAAAATTTCATTCAAAACTTATTTACTTTTTTTGAAAAAGTATTCATATACATATTAATTAAATTTATTAGCTAATAAAATAATATCTTTACTTAATTCTGAATATTCTTCTTATCAATATATAATATAATTAATTTATAAAAATGTAATACAATCAGTATAATACCAACACATTAAACGAAATCTATTTCTTAAGTAAAAATTTGAAAAAGTCATATCTTTATTATTATTAAATAATATTATTCGGTACTATACAAACAATATTATCATAATAATTTATTTTAAAACAAATTCTAACACACAATTTTTACACCAAATGAAATAATCTAAAACAAAGGAATATACTCATTCTTATATACGTACTGATGAGAATTTATAAGATATTTCACCCAATGAATAGTAGCCCTAGAATAACAGAATTTAGTCGAATAACAGGAGTACCAAACCCCTACATATATTTAATTGCCAATATTGTATCATAACTTTAAAATCTATCTTGTAATAAATTTAGTAAAATATCACACATGTTTGCACGTGACCTTGGACTATATATCTTATACAATACAAATTTCAGGAAAAATATTAAATACAAATCTATTTTACTCTTTTTAGAGTTCTAATGAAATAAATTTATTAATCCAAAATAATCACTTAATACGCTAAAGTGCTAAACCTAATCCCATCTTAAAAAAGAAAACATAGAAAAAATAAAATTAAATTAAAAACATATTGCGTAACGAAAGTGATTTGGAAAAGTTTGATTATGTGTATGATTCGACAAAATACCCAAGCAACTCAAAACCCAAATTTCTAATCTTCGAATACAAATTGAATACCTATTTCCTAATTTTCTCCCAATTACTAATTCCTCTTCAAATTCAGTTTGCTGCTTGTTGTTTGCTGTCCGAACCTTCGAATCTTCCCTACTGTTCGTGCGGCTTGTGACTGCTCGCGGGCGGTTTGGGATTGTCGCAGGCTGTTCGCGAAGCTGCGCGGACTGTTCGTGGGCGCGCCTGCTATTCCTGTCCAGTATCGGTGTGTACATGCTGCCTATTGAGGTATGTATTGAATAGATTTAAATTGAATTATCATCCAAAATATTCGCAATGAGCTTATATGAGGAAACTACAGTGCTTGATAAACATATAACTATAGCATTAACAACTCAAGTGACATCTGATGGAATTTCAGTGCTCTTTCCTAATATTCCAATCTTTCATAAACAAAACATTTAATTTATCAGGAATAAAACGAAACAGCAAGTAGAGACAATAAAAGACAACGTGACAAAGCTATCCACTAGCAATGCCAACATACAGATAAAGAACTTTCAACTCCAACATTGAAAAGTTGAAATTAAAATAATGTGCAATTGCAAACCACAGGGGAAAAATGGTTCTAATCTCTGTGGTTCATCAAGGCTAAACTCAGTGATTGTATGAGATTTATTTGCTATGTGACATGATGAAAAGGCCAAAAGTGTTAGTAAAAGCAAAGAATAAAAAATTTCTCTCAAAGTCATCTCTCTCATGTTCGCTAACCTGAATATCATAGCAAAAAATAAACAATAAATATAATAAAAAAAATCCTTGAACATAATCAATTAGGACTTAGAGTTTAGATCTGCTTCTAATTGTGGATTTGTGGGGATTATTTATAAACAAAAGCTTGATAATGATCGGAAGATAAATGATGAATGGATGCTGTCGTGATGTTGCCCTTTGTTGATGATGAATGTTGCCGATGATGATGAATTATTGAAATGATAACGATTGATGATGTTTCCTTATGAAAGATGTGTTTGCATGTTGTTTTTTTTAATAAATTTGTGTCCAAGTGGGGATGCAGCATCGAAGTACTTTACATAACGAGGAAAATATAGGAGTTGAGTAAAAATCCCATGAAAAAAGAAGAGATAACAGTAAGGGGCTGTTTAAAAAATTACGCAGTATATAATAATAAAATAATATTCTTTATGTAAAATAATATAAACACTTATTTTACTTATGTAAAATAATATCTCTTATTTTTTGCTACTCCCTCCGTTCCTTAATGTTCATGCCAGTTCATGCCCACTCTTTTTATCAACATTCACTAGTAGAGGGAATCTTACAAAAAACTACTAATGTATAGAATAACTATATGATGTGGGATCTTTTTGATTCGTATTATTGCGTAGATTATTAATATTCAATCGTTATAATTTTCACAAATATATAATTAAAGATAAACGATACAAAATATGCATTGGAAGCGTATGAACATAACTGGCAGGAACATTTATAGAACAGAGGGAGTACAAACATCACTGGATGTTGATTGTAACTTGCATCAAGAATGGCGAAGAATATTTTTCGATTCACTAGGATGGTGGATTGAATAATTTGCAAGTGAAGGACCATTGTCTGTGTAAGTATATTTTATCTCTATTTGTCAAAATTGTAAAACGAAATTGAATAAACTAAAGTTGTATAAAGGAGATGTTTGCCGCAATTTCACATTTTTTTATATGAGCTTAAATTGTTGTGTGTTGTATTTATGGATGTATGCAGGGGTCGAGACAATATGTGTTGTATTTGTTGTTATGTTGGATGACAGGATTATAATGTACTAAATGGGTAGTTCACTTTTAGGGAGATGCTGCCGAATTTACAAAATTTTGACACAAGTTGTAAATTTGTTGTATATATGTTATGGTTAATTAGTTTCATAAACTACTTATATTCTTATAAGTTTTGCTTAATTATTTGACAGGGCTTATAGGACTCTTAATCTCAGCTTTGGTACAAGAAAAAATCTTAATTGGAAAGTGTGTCGATGTTAAGTTTAGTATACTTAACACAATTATTGTTATTTTTAGTCCAATATTTTCTTATGAATCAATTGTTACATATGTTTTATTTTCGTAATGTGTTTTAGTGTCCCATACACATTGGAGGAGTGAGATATGGTTATTATGTAATGAAACTAATGCATAACATAAATCTCGCTTATATCAGACAAACAAAGTAATTTGGAAAAGGTAACTATCCTTAAATTACTTAATAAGTTGTATTAGTTTTACATGCATGTGATATATATAGTCTTAAATATTCCTCACAAGTGATATAGTTTTAATATTCTACAAGTATGATATCGATTTAATATTTTGTTATTTAACATGTAGCATTTTTCATCGGCACCATATTCGCAAGAGGAGATTGATAATGTTCGTGATATCTGGTGCAACTACTTCATCAATCATTGTGTTGTTAGTTTCTATTGTATTGATTTTAGTAATTAATTATAAGCTAACTAATTATGAACTCTAATTTTGCCGTATTTATGTTACTAAAATTATGTATGGAATCGAATATGGTATTTGGATATATGTTAGATAATGAAATTATCTACGAATCGAAATATATATGGTGTTTGGAAATATTTTATAATTATTAAATTTTGATTTTTATATATTGTACGGCAACATTATGACTGTCTATGATTAAAAATAATTTAATCCTAACGCATCGCCTAATTTTGTAACATTGACACATTAGTATAATCTAGCGTGTCCCCCATCTATATAATGTTACACGTTACCTACCTAACGTTGTCCCCTCTTAGCTAACATCGGAATATAGTCTACAAACTAACGTGTCCCTTCTTATAAGTAACATTGGACACATAGAGTACCTACGTAGTCCCTTCTTTATGTAACGTTGGACACATTAAACCTACGAACTGTCCTTCTTAATGTAAGGGACAACGTTAGTACCTTAACGCGTCCACTTCTTATGTAACGATTGCCAATTAATACCTACGTGGTCCCTTCTTATGTAACTTGGACACGTAGCCTACATAATTGTCCCTCTAATGAATATAAGAACACATAGACACTAATCATGTACCCATCTTATGTAATTCTGACACCATTGAACCGTCCTAACGATTTGTCCCATTTTATTTAATAGTGAAATGAATAATGTGGGACATGATAGGTTATCTAACGTGTCCCCTCTTATATAACCTTGGACACATTAGCCCACCTAAGGTCATCTTAACCTAAGGCTATCGTGTCCCTTCTTAGCATTGAACCAACACGTATACATACCTAACACGTCCCTTGGGAAGGGACACAATAGATGGGTACCTATTGTGTCGGTGGCTACCGCGTCCCCTCAAATTAGTCACGATAGGTCATTTAGAGGGGACACGATAGGTGTTTTTTGTAGTAGTGACTGTTTGGAGCAAGTAGCCCAACAATATTGTCTTCCCAAGTAGGGATTTGTTGTCCTCATGTTGGAAGTCCAAAGAAGGCTCAACGAGTAAGTGTATGACTTATCCATATGACAAGTTTAAAGGTGGCTCACAAGTGAGGGGAGTGTTAAAAGTATATCCCGCATGTGTCCCACAATGAAAGAATGGAGAGATAATGACTAATATATAAGCTTGATGGGCTACTCCTTATATTACTAATTGGTTTTATAATGAAACCTCGTCGAGCTTGTATATGGTCATACTCTATTTGTTTGTGGGCTTGTGTTAGGCCCGGTGAAGTTTGTTATAGTACTAGAGCTAACGTGACACATAGGTCACGGGTTCGAATCTCACCTCACTACTACAAAAATGGGCAAAAGTATTTATTTTCATTAACTGATCTCTTACATCGATGTAAGAGACCGATTTTAAAAACCGGTCTCTTAGGTTATATTATAATGTTTTAATATTATTTACCCCAAGGGTCCCAACCCATTTTATACGTTATCTCGCTCACTTCTCTCCTCATAACCACAAATCTCCTTTCTCTCTCCTCATAACCACAAATCTCGCTCACTTCTCCCTTCTCTCTCCTCATTTTTTACGCCTCTCTCCTTTCTGCTCTCTATCATCTCCTTTCTCATCCAACGAACATGCAAATCAAACCACTCTATTTGACTCGATTTTAACTTGTTTGATGTTCTACTCGTTTTTCAGAGGAATTTTGACTGGTAAATTTCTAATTTTTGCATATTTTCTTTTTCATTATTTTTTGTTTTTTTTTTAATTTTTTCTGATTTCATGTTTGGGTTTTCGAATTTGTATTATATAGATCTGTTTCATTATTATTTTTTTCATTTTCGTTAGTTTATTTTCATTTTTGACTGTTTTTCGTTTTTTTTTTGTGTTTTTTGCTTTTCAATTTCACATACACATTCAATTTGAAAAACTTAAACCTCTGTTTTTTCGTTTCTATTTCATTTCTATTTTTCGTTTTTTTTTATTTTCTAATCGTTTTGGGGGGTTTTGGTTTTCGTTTGTATAGATCTGAGGTTGTTAACACTTTCTTGCATTTTATGAATTTCGAATTTTCTTTTTTGAGTGTTTTTTCGATTTTGTGTTTTTTTAAGGGTTTTGAATTTTTTATTGTTTTTCGTTTTTGAGTTTATTTATTTATTGTTTTAGTTTTTTCAGATTTGGGTTTTGGAATTGTATATTCTTCTGGATTTATAGTTTTTTCTAATCTGGGTTTTGGAATTGGGTATTGCAATTTTTCTTGATTTATATTCTTCAATTTTATCTTATAAAAATATTTAAATTTTCTTTTTTTTTTTAATTTGTGCACTTGTGAGGCGCGATTGCAGGTGGTGTCGAGGAGTTGCGGTGGCGGCGCGACAGAGCAGTATGGTCTGAAACTGATTCATAGTGAAATTATGTTTGTCACCAATTGTAAATCTTATATTTCATTTCTATATTTTATATTTCAAGTCTCCTGTATTTATATTTATGTGTAAATATTTTTTTTGAGGGGAATTTATGTGTAAATTTTAATATATTTTGTTCCTTGATTTTTCACTTTAGGAATGAAAACATAGAGTCGGGAAGTTGCGTGCTGCTGAAAGAATCGGGCTATTCGTCCAAAAGAAAGGAAACAAGAATTACAATGCAATTTGCTTTGTAATTACGTTTCAAATTACTCTGTATTAAAATTTATTAAAATGTTTCTTTTACAAGTGTTAAAGTTATATATTTAGATTTTTAATTGACTAATGGAGTATGAACTATTATTATTAGAACTTGTATGCATTCAATTTAAACAAAAGGCTTTTAGTATTTGAAATTTGAATTTTTGTTATGACAACTAACAGAAATTCGTAGTACATTTTAATTGGGAATATGAAATATCCATATTCCCAATTAATTGTTTTTTTTAAAAAAAAAATTACATCAAAGAGACCGGTTATTGTGAATAACCGGTTTCTTACATGCATCAAAGAGACCGGTTATACAGTCAAAACCGGTCTCTTTGGTATTGATCAAAGAGACCGGTTTTACTTAACACCGGTCTCTTTGATTGATTTAAGAGACCGCAATAAATATGAGAAATTCGGTCCATTCATGGGATATTCAAAAAGGATATCCAGGTTAAATGGATTTTTCCTGGTACTTATTAAATGAAGTTGTCCCATGAAAGGTTAAATAAAGTTGTCCAAATTACAACTGAGCCATTGGATATCATTTTTTCCAAATCCCATGGATGGACTCGGAAAGATCTCAATAAATATTCGGTCTCTTACCTAAGAGCCCTCTCACCTAGAGATCGTTATATTGCGGTTTTTTTGGCCTTTTTTAACCGGTCTCTTAGCCTTTTTTTTTTGTAGTAGTGTCTCCCTCTCCCTTCTAAGTGGAATTAATTCGAGTCAGATATAGATGGACCGTGCTCCGTCCATATTTCAAGCTTTAAAACTTGTGAGGGAAGTGATAGAGTATATAACACCCGTCCTTATGGCTTAAATAAAACAATTAGTGGAGTACGACCCATCAGGTCATCATGGGTCGTAGTTTCATAAAAGTCTAAAATAGACTGGTGAAAGATGTTTAGTGGACCATCAAACTTGGAAGTTGGAACCACATGTATATCACAACAATTAATTGTAGTAAAATTAGAATGAACATCAATTTATAAATAGTTCAACAAAAAATATCAATGATTCAGAGCCATAGGTAATACGAGTGCATGAATTAATAATGGTCGGGTGTAAATTTTTTAATAGTGAGATAGGAATTTTTTTTATAATACAACTGACTATAACTATATAAGTATAATCGGTGATATCACAAACATTCTCATAGTCTTAAAATTGATAAATTATTAGTAATAACAACTAAATTATTTTATAAATGATAGACAAACTTACATGAGAGACTCATAATCATTTTGATTCAATACAAAAAACGAAAAATGTATAATTGTTTTTCAAAAACTGGATTAGAGTACAAATTCGTCAAATTGATCCCTTTTAATTAAGGTCAATTATGGAATTTTCCATTATTTATCATTAGATAATTGGATCAATTAAAATCGAAAGAATTTGCTTCTTAATGAGTTCTGGTGATCCATGACCGTCTCCTTGTTTGTACTTACACTGAGACGTGCGAGCCAAATTTAAGGCCATTTCTATAAATCACTGGAAAATGGAGAGTTTCATTAGCAACTTGATTTTCATTTAGTTTCCAACTTCATCGAGTCATCTTGCTTATATGTTTACGCGCATCCTTAAGTGATACACCTTCTTTCTTTGCGTAACATGATATCGCATTTGCTGTTTCTCCTCTTTCCATTTCATCCTACACAAAATTCAAGCAATCAAACAACTTAATTAACAACAACATTAACGGTATGCAGCTGATATTAGGGTGAGCAGAAAATCCGGCACCCGGTACTAGACCCGAAACCGGCTCGGACTCGGGACCGGTGTAATTGGGTCCGGCTTCGAGAAATAAAATTTGGGACCCGGTGGAACTGATATCGATTCTGGACACCCAATTGGTTCCGATTTTGGTATCGGGTACCCGGTGTTTAACTATTATATAAGGTAATTCCCTCTTTTTCTTCACATTAAAATCCATTTCTTCTTTGTTGAACTATTCATACACTAAGATGCAAATAGATGTTTTATGGGCCTTAAAGATTATTTTTACAAGCTTAAAGATTATTTCCTTCTTTGTCGATTTATCACCGAGACACCGACAGATTGCAGCAAGTATGTAAGTTGAAGGGATTATTAAAGATCATTTTTACAAGCTCAAAATTAATTTTCAAAACAAATTATATAAATTGGTACCCGGTCCGGAATCGGCCCAGGCGGTCCGAAACCGCTTCAGCCGCGTTCGATTTCAAAAAAAATCGGTACCCGGTCCCGCTCACCCCTAGTTGGTATGATGGTAGAGGAGAGATAGGTGATATTCGAACCTGTGACCTCTGTGTCACACTAGCTCTGATTCATGTTAGCCGGACCATCTCAACAAAAGCTTAAGTTGAGGTTGTGGCCACAAATATAATAATACTCTACACTATATATAGGGCCGTACGTTAGGCTTGCAATGGACACATGAACGTACGTACCTCATAAGTGGCTAGATCATTGGACAAACGAAAGATCACGAAGCATCGTTAAAATGTCATGGTTGTTTTGTAAGCAATCGAGAGCCTCCGGTGTAATATCGTGACTCACAAAGAAAAATGTGTGTGTCAATGCAAGAACTCCTGAGACTGAAACCCATCCATTTTTGATGTATTCCTCGAACGTTGGAGTTTGTTTATTGTAGCACCACTTCGCTTCTACCAAAAATGCTTTCAACATGTCTTCCCACTGCACGAATCGTTCCAAGATAATTCAATTTTAGTATACACGAATAATATTTAATGAAATTATATTATGGGAGAGATTGTTAGCCAAACCATCTCAACCAAAATCTTAAACTGACGATATTGAGGCCCATAAATTTAAAGTCTCTTTGGGTTTGAAATGTGGACGCAGCACAGAGAGATTCGAATTCGTGACTTCTGTGTCACGCTGGCTCTGATATATACCATGTTAACCAAATCATTTCAACCAAAAGTGTAAGTTGATGATTGAGGAACAGGAATATAATACATACTCTACCAGTGATTGAACTTGCAATCTTTATGCTACGTACATACATAGTTACTTACCGCCTTTTTAAGGAAGGGGATGCAATTATAACCCTTTTGCTMAAGAATTTCGTATCCTATCTCATTGACAGTGTTGTATAAAGCGAGGAAGGTTAATTTCATGTAGTCTGGAAGATCGTCGATGGCATTGATATCCCACCTTTCGACGGCTTTGGTAAAAAGCTCTAGCTCATCCATGAGACCATAAACATCGTATATGTCATCAATAATAGTGATGAATTTAAAGACTTTGGTTAAAGCTTTTCGACAATGGCTAAGTTCGGGTTTWGGTGCAGTGCCAGTGCCCCAGAAGAAGCATTCCGTTAGCCTATCCCTTGCAAAGCTCAACTGATTAGATAACCCTAGCTTCTTCCACCACCTGTAATTTCGAAAAAATCATTTTAGTGACATCAAGAAACTCTGCTAGTACGTACTCCTAGTAGGGCATGCCAAATTCATTTATGTTCAATTCGTCTAACTTTCTTATTTGATTTGATATGAATTTTTTCTAGTAGTTACATTTGTATAAAACTTATAGAGATCGACTATACTACTTTGCCATCTCTTGGAGCTCTTCTTGGTATGTCAATTGTGTCATATTAGTGACATCAAGAAACTCTGCTAGTACTCCTAGTAGGACATGCCAAATTCATTTATGTTCAATTCGTCTGAAATTTTTCTTATTTGATCTGATATGATTTTTTTTATAAAAAAAATTAAACAGAACTAACATAATARATCTTGATAATTATAGTAGTTACTATACATTTGTATAAAATTTTAAGAAAATTATTGTAACATGCATGTATTATGAGACTATATATACTACCTTGCCATCTCTTGGAGCTCTTCTTGGTACGTCAATAGTGTCATATTGTAATCAAGCTTAGCAAGTTCACGCAAGGCTGTTACGTATTTATTAGAACCGTCGTCGGTGGTTGAGGATGCCTCGATGTAGTGTCTAGCTTCCAGCCGTGGCATACGATACCGCGTCGGAAGGTCTAATGCGCGCTTCACTACTTGACTAGCCGCAGTGAGTTTGTGCTCATTTGATGAGCAAAGTTCAGCTAGATGCTTTGAAGCGAATGCTTTGGCTTTATCTAAAATATGMTCTCCTTCGTATGCAAAGTACGAAGCTTCATATAAACTTACCATACCCTCGATTTCGTTGCATAATGAGGGATTAAAGTTGCCTTGATCGTCCATATATTGCTTGAATACATCTGTTTCATATAAAAAAAACGACAAATTTTCGAGGAAATTAATTTTAACTACTTGAGTTATCTTTTATATATTAAAACTAGTCTTGACATACACTTTCTTATATAATTTTACCAACCATTTACTATTCGTGGTTTGGCTTGAGGAAGCCCCTATTTATGTAATGCATTTTGCCTGATATAATTGCCCTTTATTTAATTCGAGAATCTAAGGAAATAAACCAAACTGAAACTGAACTTAAAATAAGCCGAAGTAATTAATAATATACCTTGAGAATATTAATTCTCTTGCCTAAGAAGTCTGAACCAAGAGCAGTAGCATGAAGATGCAGTAGTTTAAGTGACCAAAGTTGCATGCTATCTTCTTAGTGACCTCTTAATATCACTTCCAAGCTCAACTTTATCAAAACAATCTTTGAACTCATGAATCAGCTTCAAAACCATCATTGGTTCTCCTTCATCACCCATCATTTTCTTCACCTCACAATACAGTGTTTCTTTATCCATTTTCTCATACTTGTCTGGATGATTAAAAAAGTACGTAATTTGTTTCTTCTTGAACTCAACCAGACTTGAACTGAAATGAATTGAAATACCATAAAATTAAGTCGTAAAAATAGCTATGGTAATAAAAGGTTTTTTGTCACTACCAGCTTTTATAAGGGTCACTTTGTCACAAACCTCTTTTTTAACAAAATTGTCATCAACCATCTTATTTGATACGTATTCGTTGTTGTTTTGTTGACCACATCTTGTCGCCGAGTTTCGGCATTGACTTGCACGTGACATGCACATCGACCACTAAAAGTCCTTTTTTTTCTTTAATTTGTCTTATTCCCTTATTCACTCAATACTACTTCTACGAAATACATACGTGCATTAAATAAAGAAAAATAAATATAAGGGGTTTAGAGGGGGAAAATCGAAAAAAACTTTTAGTTGGTTACGTGGTATGTCACATGCGAGTCAACGCCGGAAACCGACAACAAGATGGTGGTCAACAACGTTAAGGTTTATGAACATTTTCGTTTAGAAAAGATGGTTTGTGACAAAGTGATCTTGAACCCTTATAAAAGCTGGTTTGTGACAAAAAAAACCCTAAATAAAATACCTGATGTGGACTCGATCCCTCTTCAAAGACTCGAAGAACTCAGGGTTCAAATGCTGGGTTTGTAATTGGCAGTACGACGGCTGTCTACCACAGGAGAGCTTACTTGTTGCCGCGCGACCGTGGTGGTGCAACTAAATAATAGGCCTAGGCAAGACCTTGCGACCCGTAACCAGGATCTTTGGTGATGAGTGCGAAAATTATACTTGTAGTTTGTGTTGGTTTAGATGATTTGGCTTGCATGAACAAACTATGCTTACTATTGGGATACTAGGTTATTTGTAGTATGTGCTCCCATCTTTCTTTAATAAATTATTGAAACGAGTTGAGTTGGTAAAGTGTATGTTGTATTGTCATCAAAATCAGTGAAAGTAAGGGTCCTTATATAATGCATCTTAATTCCTCCTTTTTTTAATTTTGGGAATGTTAAACGAGTTCCGCAACTACTTAAAAGTTAAAATGGAATCCACATTTATGTGTAATAATCATCGACATTTTAAACGAGGTTCACATTTTATGCTCTCGACCTCCACTTGTTGTAGATCACTTATCTTTTTTGGTACTTTGTAACGCTTATTACATTTTGGTGTTTTTTTAAATTAATAATAATAATAATAATATAATAATATTATAATAATAATAATAATATAATAATAATAATAATAATAATAATAATAATAATAATAATAATATTAATAAGGTGAGATGGGAGGAGAAGAAATTTGGGAGAAAAAATATGAAAGAGTGGAGATTGCTTTAGTACTAGAGGTGATCAACATTAGCGGCGCCCCGGTGGCCCGCCGCGGCCGCGCCTGCAAAAAGTGAGAGGTTTTGGACAATTAAAACATCATATTTTAGTTCAAAATGCCTGGGATGACCGAAAGCCAACGTGCGAAGTGCGCTACCGCAAAACCCGCACTTTTGGAGCGGGTTTCGACTTTACTTTTTATTTACAAGCTCGGGACGGCCCGCCCATTTGATCACCTCTATTCAGTACATAGTATGATACTAGTTATATACAAAATATGCACACTTTTCTTCCCTTCAGTATTTTGGTCTTCTTTGATATTTCCACATACTTTATTTATATACTTAATCAACAAACATAATCAGATCACTACCAACAAATTTCCAAAATTCTCAAAGCGGTGCATCTAAGAAAATAAAGAAAGGTACCTAACTCTGACGTAGATGTAGTACACTACATACAATTCAGACAAAAAGATCGTACAATCTACTGTATGATTCTCATAATACTCTAGATGAATAAGTGAACAATACAGATGAACAATGGTAGAGAATATCATGGCTATATTTTTCTATGAAAATTAATATGGAGTATTGTATAACAAAAAGATCATTAATTTTGCAATATTTATTATATGAAAAGTATAATTCATAATGTTCATTTTAAAAAAACTTTTATTCATTTCCAAGTATAAAAATAGGTCACAATTTATATGGAGAAAGTTGTATTATAAGCTTTGTGTACGATATGTATCATCCACTCTTGTGTATAATCTAACGATAATACATTTCAAACTTGTATGCGAGAAAAATACTGATAAATGATTGATGTTACAATGTGCCTAGTTAACACTATCAAAACGTTTTTCTCGTTTGTTTTGTGTTCCTTTTACTTTTCTGGTGTAACATTTAAAGTCAAAAATAGTACTTGTATATTTTTCTTTTCTTCATTCCATGCTACTCTGTTATTTTATTTTCGATTGTATGCATTATATCATTATATACTCCGTATTAATATGTATATTAGCTTATGATATACAAAAGCTATGTTCACTTCAACTTATTTAAGCATTCTAATTTTTATTAAAAAAAAAAGTTCAGATAAGATCAGAAAAATTCAGATCAAAACAGACCAGATAATGAAAATTCAAATCAAATCAAATTAGATAAGAAAAATTCAGATCAGATCAGAAAATATTAAAAACAAAAAACAATTACAAAAASTTCAGTTCAGAAAAATTCAAGTCAGACCAGATTAGAAAATTTCAAATCAGATCAGAGCCAGAACAGAAAATTTTAGTTCAAATCAAATCAGAAAAGTTCAAATAAAAGCAAATTCAGATAAAAAAATTCAGACGAATTGAACATAGTCGAAGGATGATTTTTTTTCACACTTACAACAAATTATCATTTAAGAGTTAAGAGTGTTGATTTATTCATTAGTCGTCATTTGATTGAACTACGACTCCTACGAGTATGTAAATACAAGTATGTAATAAGAACTCAGATCAAAGAAAGCAGCTACTCCGTAGTTTATTTTTCTCATTTTTCTCACGTAGGTTTAATTCCTATGATTTGTTTTAGGAAGCTTGAATAATTCATAAAGAAAGTTCTACATCTCTATTACATAAGGGAAGGAGACAAGAGCAATGTTGTCCCCTTTTAAATTACATTACTACCCTCATTAATAAGAAAAATAACAATATAACTAATAATATTATGAAAAAACATTCTTTATATAAATCAATTCAAAATCTTTCACAATTAATACATATCTATTCAACAAACCTACAATTAAGCACATTTAAAAACAACTAATTAATCATGAATAAATCAAAAAGAGAAACTTATTAACATTTAATTTATTCCAATACTTTTGCAAATTAACACTTACCTTAATTCTTCTTAACTAGGATAAACTTCATTCTGGGATCGATTCTCATCTTCAGGGCTCTTTCGACACCGAAAAACAATGCAAACACTATTATTTTTTCCGTTAGTTTTATATTACTCTGTAGAATAAGAATGAAAAATACTACGTAAAATACTTTCATAATTTTCTATTAAACCCGAGAAAAAAACACCATATTTGTAGTGCAAACAATTAGCAATTTTTCATATGTTTCAACACGCATAACATGCAAATAATACTAGTAGGAACATAATTTGAGGTAAGTAGAACTAATTTCAACTTTCTATTCAGTTGTCATCCTCCAACAATTCTTTCTGAAAATATCACTGACCCTTTCCATTGTAAAAGGGGATATACCCTTAATTTTATTTTTACTAGTATTTTGGGCACGCGATGCGTGCGTGAATGAACTCTCAATTAATTTTCGATTATTATTTTGGTTCATAATAGAAATTGTGTTTGTGTTTTGATAACATATTTATAATTCAAAAATATTGAGAAAAAGGTTTGGGGCAATGGGTTCAACCTCACCTTTGATCCCTGTGGTCAAGGGTTCGAATCCTCATACCTCCTCCCCTGTTGTAAATGTACCCGCCTTTGTAGCACATTCGCATAAAAAAAATCAAAATATTCAACATATAGCCATTTATGTGTTTTTCAATGTGTCGTTTTAAGTTTTGAATAACGTTTATTTAGTTAATTTATTTATGTTAAGTTGAATTACTTGAATATAATTAAGGGTTCATACTGTAAGACTTACTTGACTGATTTTATCAATCATTTAGTATTAGAATTATAGAATTATAATTTAGATAATCCTTTTTCTCGAAAAAATAATTCATTTTCTAGTAGTGTTTAGTTAATATTGCATTGATTGCATTAACTTTGGCATTTTGTATAAGGTTTACTATCTTTAGGTTACATTTACCAAAATTAGCCTACAACATTAATTAGGTTGACTTTTGCTTTTATTTTAATTTTCAAACACTAATTGATAAGGGGTAAAAATGTAATATCGTAGGGGGACACCATTACTTTCCTTGACTTATATAATAGAGATATAGGGTACACAATCTCTCAATCATAAGTCGTATTTGATCATGACTTTGATAATGTTGTTTAATTCAAATATTCTACTCCCTCCGTTCCTTAAAGTTCCTACCATACACTATTTGGGTGTAAAATATAGAAATTAATATAATATGAGAAGTGGGGTCAAAAAGTAGATTTAGATTGGAGAGATAAACAAATAAAATTATATTTTTTAATACACATGAGTGTATTGCAAGTGGTATGATGGATTCCACATGGTGGACCACCACAATTAAAAAAATAATATAAAATTTTCTAAAATGGAATAAAGTGAGAGTGGTAGGAACTTTAAGGAACGTTCAAATGAGGGAAGTGGTAGGAACTTCAAGGAACGGAGAGAGTATGCATTCATTTGTATGACCTCACCCTAGCTTCGTCACTCTAACTTAATTTCATCGTTGCATCATTCTTAAGGTCCTTTTCTTTGACTTTTTAATTTAATGGTACATCAGTTCCAGTTCAATTCAATCCACTTATTTAACCTAATTTTTTTCTCTCATAAAATATTTATTTCAATTCAATTTAGGTTCAATTTAGTTCAAACAAAAAACAAATCTTAGGTCCTAACACTTTCTCGTGAAAAAAAGTCCTAAAACTTTAATTGATTGAATGTTGACAAGTACAGACAAATAAAATGGCCTATGGCCTATGTCCAGGTGCCTTCCTATGGCCTATGTCCAGGTGCCTTAGAGGCTTAGATAACATATGTTTAGTGCATGATGAGCGGGCAATACCAATTACCAATAGACAATAGTAATGAAATAAACTTATCA
>SNQN01002544.1:41589-66165 GCA_008642245.1 Bassia scoparia | reverse complement strand
AACAACTTAATAACATCTAGATCTAAAAACAATGATAAAAAATATATATCTTATTCAATAATAATTAAAAAAAATAAATACTCCGTAACTAAATATWAAAAAGTAAAATAAAAAGGAAAATATMTAACAAATTAATAACTTATAAATCTAAAACTCCATCTCACAACTCTCACAACAAGAAATTGACGGTCGGCCGACCGACCTTACCGACCGATAATCGGTCGATAAACCCTCCTTCCCTCCATTTTTTTTGGTGTAAATCTCATTTACTGACCACACGAACGATCGGTAAATTGGAATTGTATAATAAAAAAATTTACTTTACCGACCGCTAGTCGGTCGGTAAATGAGAATTGTATATTTTAAAAAATAAAAGCTGAAAGTTGATTGTCATTAGTTCAATCCAATTTCCAACTTTCAATATAACACCAACAACAAGGCAACTAAACAACAAACAACAAAACCATTTATACAAATTAATATGACAATATACTAATGACAAAAAACAAACAAATTACAATACTATTACTTTAATTCAGTCTAATTACGATATACAAATACTAGAAGACATTTCAAACTTCTTTCTAGCAATTCCTTCCTTAATAAAACAAGAGTAGACTGAGAACCAGAGAAGGTAGACTCAGCACTGCTTGCACATTAACAAAAGTAGTACACTAGTGGAAAAATTGACATTTGTCTCGGCCAAAAAAGGGGTTRCTGCCTCGGGCCTGGCCCGTATTACATGAAGGCGTCGTTGCAAGTCCTCTCACAGATGYCTCGGGCATGCCCGAGRCATTTAAATTGACAAATGCTTCGGGGCTTTAAGAAGCCCGAAGCATTAGTAAGCCTAAATGCTTCGGGCATCTAAATATCTATAAATCCATTTTGGAGAGTCTAGAAGRGACAACATCAAGATAAGTTGCAATAAAGCCARGATTGCAATATAATTTTTATCAATTTTTTTTTTGTTTTATAGAAAATCTATGAAGTATTAATGAAATTACACAGAGAGAGGTAGAGGATAAGAGATGTAATGTTGCCTTCGAAACAAAAAAACAAATTAGAATCATTCATTATCAAAAATACAATCTTTTAAATACATTAAATCTTCTAAAAAAGATTCAATCTTTTATACATTCAATCTTCTGTAGTTTGTTTTATAGTTTTTTAAAATTTTAATTTTATTTATATAGTTGCTGTTTTTTCTAAATTTAATTTAMRATAGAGTGAGTTGGCACATACAATGTTATCAAAATCGTGATCCGGATCGTAGGATCATACAATCCTACAATCCTAAATTGATTAAGCGACTTGGATCGTGGATAGGATCGTTGTGTGTTAGAATCGTCCATAGGATTGTTAGAATCGTATAGAATCGGTAGGATCGCGATCCTACATTGATTCTACCGATCCTACCAAAATGTCAGATTTTTGCATTCCGAACCACTACGTCAACTTTTAGAGGTTGTATCTTACGCTACAGACATCATATAGAGGCTTATAACCTATCGTTGCGAAGCTATTTTAGTCTAGTTTCCAATGGAATTTGAATCGCATCAATAGGATAAGTAAAACTAGAGATATRTGCAAAATTGTGAGAAGTGGTCAAGTTAAACATTTTCAAACAATCATGTTTCTTCAATTTTAGCTCATATATACTCTTGGAAGACGTGTCATGATCCTCATAGTATCTCACTTCACTTCATATGATTAAAAACCTTAARTAAAACGTCCATGATTTGCGCATTCATCTATCTAAATGGTTAGGTAGTGAATTAATCATTTTGGTATACTATATTTGTGGTGATGTTTTAATTGAAATAAAATGACTTTAGTTGGTGGTGATGAGTTGATGATTTTTATATAAAAAGTATACAATCCTGATAATGATTAATTAAACTAATTCCTTTACGTTTTAGAGGCTTGTCAAGATTAGCTTTATCATAAGCGATGATCCTATGTGGACTTGTAGTGTACTTTGACATAGTACATTTGGCTTTAAATTTAACATGATATTGTGATTTGTTAATGTAATTTGATTATTTAAGATCATTAAATATCATGTACGATATTTTTTATNACATCTTGACAAGGCAAGCACAAAATTGTCACTGGGCAGTCAACAACATAGCATTGTTCTTCAAAAGCTAACAGAGTTTGAAAGAATAGATAAGACACAATGTTTTTATGCTTGTAGTATTTCTAATAGGTGAGACACCGACACTCTAGTCCTGTGATGAAGTCAAATAATGCATTATACTGGATTTTAGCGGTAAAGTAACAACCTGATGTTGTCGGCAGCATCCTTTAGTTATCCAGGTTCAAATATGGCTCTAAAAATGTAGACTCGATAGCAAAGTAAAGTACAACAAACTTCGAACTCAGGTACAGAAAGCTACTGTAAGCTTTACAATAAAGCTTGAGTAAGCTTGAAGGAGGGTTACTTCAGTCAATACTAACAATCAAACAGCGTTACTGACTTTTCAAGTTGGATAAAGAAAATAAAACTCTACAGAGATAAAAGAAAAAAAAGAAAGAAATGGAGAAACGGACAACTATTTATTATGAATCAAGAATGAACTGCAACTGTAATGAATAGTTGATCAAAACATGACCATAAGAATTACAAATTTGCAAAAGATGTTTTAAGAATACTATAACAAAGTTGTTACTCTACGGTACAATGCCTAATAATATAATGCTAACAGATAACATTAACAGAACATCACAATTTTAACAAGTAATTTTGGCCGAAATTTAAGATTACCTTCAGTCCTTGTGTGACTTCAGTTGACCCGCTTGGAGTAAAAGGACCAGCCACAAAATTAACCACAACAGAAAGAGCTTGTGACACCAGTGGAGAAAATGATATATTGAGTTGCTGCCCCCATAACTCAAGACCTGCTTAGAATAATTCAAAACAAACTCTGTATCGTGTTCTTCTAGTACAAATCTCAACAAATTTGCAGGACTGAAAGATATAAAGTAAATAAATGTGCATCGTTAAGAACCTGACTACCTTCTAGCAATTCTATTTATCCTTGAAATATTGACTCCTCACAATTGTCATTGGCATTGCAGATGTGTTCACAGTGGAGCACAACATGACAACAGGAAAGAGGAATCAAGATTGAACCACGGTCCTGTGAGGCTTGGGCGCATTAGGATTTCCGCGTTCATAAAACGTTTGAAATAGAGCAATAGCTTCAGATGCCATAATCCCTCCAGTACATTTATATCCTCTCGCTTCAGCGGCATTGGATTGCTCAGAGCTGGTTGAATGCAAGGAAAGAATTGAACCACAGCCTCCAAACTTATCATTCGCGCATCCATAGTAAACTTCCTTTATTCCCACAAATGACAAAGCAGCAGCACACATGATGCAAGGCTCACATGTAACATACAGGACACAATCTGAAAACCTCTTAGCCAAATCAGTTAAGAAGGTCATCTTGTTGCATGGCTGTACGAGACTGTCAATAGCTTTCCATCTCTGCATGTCTTGTAGCATTCCGGGTCTCAATTAGTACGATATACTCCCAGAAGATGCAATCACCTTTCTTATTCTCGACAATCACACAACCCACAGGCACCTCAAGTCTTTCCAAAGCCATGTTTTTGCTTTTAGTATTGCCAATCCATAAAAGCACAGGTAACCGAATCTTCTGACTCGACGAACCATCACTGATAACAAGCTAAAACCTTTACTATAAACAAAAACCCTGCACGAATATGAGATTCGATTCTCAGGAATTGCTTTACTAATAAAAAAAATTTAATCTCTCAAAATTTAGGGACTATTAAAAAGTTTGCTGAACACCAGAAAACAGAAGAACACCATTTCGGGTGAGTCCTAACAACTCAACAACATTATACTTTCTCGTCAACAATTGTTTGCAACAATGGAATATTTACATGCCTCACAAAGAATACCCTTTATTGCAAACCACAACTAACAGTATAAAATTGATGATAATATGCAGCAGAATTAGCAGGCAATGCAAAATTGATAATGGAAATACACTTTTTTTCTATTCATCACTTAAAATATTTATATGCAATGAGTGTGATTACTATACAAAATCACACAATAGATAGCAGGAATGTAGAAATTATATACTTTTCAGATTTGCATGGCAACAAATAGAAGAAACAATGCATATTTTATCAGCTCAATTTCACATAACATTGAGTAACAACCACATTGAAATAAATCATTGGGTTTCTTGATTAAAATTCAGAGTCAAAAATCAAAACATGAGAAGATATAAGCAATCAAAGAATTAACAAAGTGGATTGATTTAATTGAAAATGAGAAGAGCAATTAAGCTAAAAAAAAGCAATTAGTAATTACCTGGTAAATTTTGGAGCAAAATCTAACTGAAGATTTGAGAATAAGTATTTTTTTTCGTAGTTTGGAACTTCATGCTCAATTCTACAATTTAATTAATTAATTAATTTCACTCATTAAGCCCAACCCACCGGGTGATGGGCCGAAAAGATGGGGTATTTTGGTTTTGAAGTTCAGTCCACGCCTATATTGCTAATTGCCTACATATAATCCTCTCTTACGTGATAATATAATGAGCAACAAAAATCAAGGAATTTATTTTCTTTTTTAAAAAAATAAATAAAAGAATAATATAATTAAAAAACAAAATCAAGAGCGTACTTGAGCTCAAAGGCCGTATGGGTATATATCTAGTATTCACTCGTATGTTTTTTTAGTTTTCTACTTCAATTTTTGTACTATTTAAGAGTTAGTAAGTTAAAAGAGTTGAAATAAATAGGAAAGAGTTGAGTAAGAGTCTTGCTCTCGTCAACTAAATTTTGCTGCACTGAACTTTTTTGCTAGGTTGCACTAAACAGATACGTTTATTGACAGGACACGGGTAGGGAAAATGTAACTTAAAAATAGCGGACACGTGGACACGGAATAGTAATATAATAACATATCAAATTGAAGATAATTTTACAAGCTTGCATTTAATATAGGTAAACCAATACTCTTAACAATATCATTCTCATATAAAAATTGAAATAAGTTAGATGTATGCGATAAAAAATGTTTAAATTTAAGTGACAACAATATCAAATAAATCTAACAACCAAAAAATAAGTGAGGTAAATATGTGGTCCACGAATTGGCAAAAGCGACATAAATGACAAGAAAAAAAAGGAGTTCTAGGAGCGACCTAAATCAGGAGGAAAGAAGAGGAATTCTATTGATTTGGGTTAATTTAAGTGGGGTTTTGGGGGAGAAAATTATAATGGATGTTAGAGTTTTAAATTATTATAGGAGAAGACAAGTCTTTCACGAAAATGTGTTCGACACACGTGTCCATACGTTCCTATCCGTGTCCTTAGTGTCCAAAAAATATAATAAAAAATTGGATACGTCTTTTTGTGTGTCGGGACACGGATTTACACGCGTTGGAGGAGTGTCCGTTTCCGACATGTGTCCGACACGGGACACGCTAGCTTGCGCAGTGTCATGTGCTTCCTAGCTTTTGGTGCTCAGCTGAAACTCATTTTTACTGAACTGAACTTATTTTTATTGAACTGAACTTATTTTTGCTGTGAAACTTAACAAATTTCTTAAGGATTGAAACTTATTTTTACTGAATTGAACTTATTTTTTTTGAATTTAACTTATTTTTACTGAAACTTATCTAAACAAGTTGACGAGAATAGGGCCTAAGTTAGATAAAAAAATGTATGATGAAAATATTTCATTATGTTAGTGTAAATAAAATAGGTAAATTAAATAAGTTATTTTTATTGGTTTGACACAACTATTTGAAAACATTCTAAAATAAAAAGCGGAACAACTCAACAAAAGCAGATGGCGTAATATATAAGTCTCAAAGGAACGCAATGATTACACCACATATTGTTTTAATTTATATTTCTAGAAAATTTTTAACTTTAACGAAATTTCATTTGTTAAACATGCATCACATGAGATAAACTTAGTTATTTTTATGATAGATGTGAATAGTGAAAAATTGTCAACGTTGCAATTATATGGATAAGAGGAAGTGTAAAATTTCAAATTCAAACAATTAATTTATGTTCATCTAATCTATACTAAGTGTATTAAAAACTCTCACTCAAATACACATGTGAATATTTGACACATTGACATTTCTCACTACCCTCCAAGTTTCTTGTCCCCTTGCTTTTCACACATCAGTTTGCCAAGTGTTATATCCTCTTCCAATCCTGCTTTACTCATTCATTCTCACACAGAACTTTTGAGTTCTAAAGTATCCATCTTTATTTTTATTTCATCTCCTTTTCTTCTAGTTACAACTATGTTTTTCTATGAAGAACTGTGCTCCGTCGAGTTCGATAACTTTCTTACATTTTCTTCGGCCTTTAAACAGTAGTGACTGTTACAATTATTGACAATGAATACTTTACCATTTGAGAAAAAAAAACACTATATAAATCCTATAGTATAATACAATTGTTAAACTTTTTATCAAGCTGATATGAGTGTAAACTAGTTACCAATTGAAAATTAATTTTGATTGTTATGACATTTACGGCAGCGAAATTTAGTAGAATAACCAATTTTTTTTCAAACCATTTCAAATAGATAAGCAATCTATGCTATTAGTATATAAAAGGGAGTTTTTTGCCACTTGCTATCACTCCTTCTACTACTTCTAGGGACCTAAACTCTAAATTATTAAGAATGCGAACGTGTTGCTCTATATTTCCACACATGAATGTCTCCATTTTGTACTTACGTGTAATTTGTTCTTTTGTGTCTATTACTATTGAAGTATTCTTCTAATACTTTTCATTAATCTAAATAACGTTAGTACTTTTTTTCATGTTCAGCATTCAGTGATGATTATGTTCATTTCCAAATCTACATAAACACGATTATCCTAATCAATAGTTCCATATACCTTCCTGCTACTAGAATGAGTCTTAGAAGTAGCTAAAAAAATATTTAGTAGCAAATAATTCATGTACCATATTTAGCACGAAGTAGGCAAGCTTAAGACACCACGTTAAATAAGTAAATCGTTACCAGGGTTGGAAGTCATATACTATGTTTCCTTTAATTAGATGACTTAATGCGAGTTGAGAACAAAGACATATTTCCAGATCAATGTTATGTTTTGTCATAGTGCATTTCTTTCTTCAATTCTATACATACACTATCTAAATGAATTTCCAACAAAATTATCTCACAATTGTAATTAACGCGCGTAAAATCCATACATATGCTATGATGGTTAATATTCCAACCGTTTAGAGTTACAAATGAATGACTTGGATTTTAGGGTCGAATACATATTATTCAGAACAATTAAAGAAGAAAGCCATCGTAAAGAATCATTTCTGTCTACATTTTCAAATTCCGTACTTTTATTTAAAAAATTGAAGAACTTGTATAGTATGCAATTAACAGTCATAAGTTGTAACATGAGATTTAAGTCATCCTGCAGATATAGTGTGAACATTATAAGAAATATATTATCGCTCATTTTTATACTGATAAGAATATTCAAATAGAAACCATATTAAAATAAGATAGCGTTCACCATGCGTCCTATAATTAAAGGTCCTATGTCAATTGAATTTTGCTATCGAGGCTATACTGGAAACATATAAATTTTCTCAGCTTGAAATATAAACTGACACCACTTTACTATCTCTTCATCTGCACACTACATTAAACTTCAAACACTTGTAATTGAAGTCCCGAACAGACTTAGTTTCATGACTCGCGCTACTCACTTCTTGCAGGCCACCACTACCAAAATTCATCTAGAAGGAGATTTCGAAATCTTATTTTCTAATCTGAAACTCGTAACTCAACCACTTAGCTTGATGCCTAGTAAACTTACTATTTTCTATATAAAATTTTGACTTTACTAAAGAAAAAATAAAAAAATTGCAAAAGAAACAATGCCAAAACTAAATTAGTGCTTTATCATTTGCTACTCTTAGAGAGTGTTAATGGTTCAATCAAGTGTCCTAACTTTTAATTAGGTATAGTATTATTCTTAGTTAAACTCTGTTGCAAATCTATTTCTTTGCTATCATGTGTTCTTTATCATTTTCACCTCTGACTCTAGTAGATCTTTTTTATCCCGTTTCCGATTTACTGCCTTTTCTCAGGTACGGTTTTGACCATATTAAGAGACTACGTTTCTACCTAATATTTTTTTAAGAAATTCAAAGTAACATGTGTTATGAATATGTAATTTTGGAAACATCTTGTATTGATAGATGTGGACTAATTAGATCCTATGTTTTCAATTAAGACTTTTGAATTCTTTACTGAAAATTTGCTTATAAATTTTTTAATATAATACTCGACATTATTCTATTACTGGAAAAGGTACTTTTCTTTACGACGTAAAATCTTGAACTTGACGAAGTGTATATTTATTGGATAATTACACATCTTAGATAGTGCCTTTATGATATCATTGCTTACTAGTAATCTTAGTCGAAAGTTGTAGAACAGAAGTCCTAAAAAAGAAGCTCACGTACAGATCAGAAAAGAGATTCTATTTATTAAGTGTTCAAGCATCCCAGATATCTCCAAGAATGAATCTATTTGTTGCATTTTATCTTCACCCGAACTGATTCTCCTCATATCCGTCTCCGATTCCTACGAGACATCATCATACAGGAGTATTTTTAAAATCCACATAAACAATTACAAAAGATTCAACAGTCAATAAAAATAACTACTATTATCTAAACAAACATAATGTAACAATCAAAGCATTATTTATTACCCATAAAGATAAGATAAACAATAAGTTCATCCTAAATCTTGAGGTAAAGTCTATTATAATAAAAAATGTTCAATAAATTTTCAAAACATTGTTAAGTTCAACACTCTGAATACTAAAGAAATATACTACAGACAAATCAAAGAAGAGACTCATCTGAATTTTAGAAACAAAAATAATTCCAATGAATTGATGTATTTTTATCTTTATATTCTAAAAATAGAACTGAATCAATATATCATTAGAAATTAACGGATTATGACTAACCACTATTTCTCTAGCAAAAGTTTCTTAATATGTGGTGAAAGAGTGATAATAAATTATGGTATATGTATATATTCTTAATCACAAAGTAAAGTGACACCTCCTCCAGTCTATCCACTGTCTCGTCTCTCCCTTCCCTTCCAATCGCTGGATCAGATTAGAGTTCTGAAACTACATTCCACATTGAGAATAATGCACTCATCGCATACGTCACAACTATTCGTTAGATGTTTCGTATACATACAGCTCAGAAAAAAGTTAATGAGGCAAAACTTGTGGTATGTCGCATGCTTAATTATTCGTACTTATCTGTTACCACAGTTACATGCTTGCATGATCTGGTAATCCATTCGTTGAAGGTATAAAGTAGTGTTTGGTAGTAATGAGTGTGTTTCTTTTGTATTAATTCATTTACCAGGTATATGGTTGACATGAACGGAGGGTCCATATCCATGATGTAGTGCGTTGCGCACAATCGACCTTTTATTCTGTACTCTAAGTTTGCACAGAGAGCAATGCGGGAAAAGTACGGGAAAACGGGGAAACAACAAATTTCGAAAAAGCGTATCTACACGTGATGCTTTTACTACATCCAAAAAAAAAAAAAGTTGGTTCCAGGGTGGCATTGCAATCTACTTTTGTGGACGGGGTTAAGATGATGAGAAAATGTTCTGTCTAATAGTGTACAAGAAAAATAGACTATTAGTCAAAAAGTACACAACGCAGTCAGACAAATCTCTATTTAATGTACATCTCAAATGTATAATAAGTAACACATACAAATATAGCATTAGTCTAATGAGGCTTCCTTCTTTGCTACAAGTTCACCACTCCTTCTTCTATTCTTAAAAAAGGCAACTATAAATCGATTAAACTTCTATTCATTACATCAACTTCCTTTCTTCCTCTTGAACGTGCCGAGGAACTAATACAAGTAGAGAAATTCTGCAAACTCTAGAATCCCACACATAAATGAATCAAAAAGAAGATACTACCTAACGCCATTAAACATTACCCAACAACCCTTTTCCTTCACTCATTCTGCTTCTGAAGTGTGCCCATCGGAATATTCGTAGGACATCAAACACAAACGATAGATTGACTTCATTGTGAATAGGAATGATATAAAAGCCTAACAAAATCCAATTACGCCAAAGGTCCCCAACATACGATTGTCGTTGGGAGTGTCAATCCTTTTCCTCCTGTAGTGGATCGTAGAACCAACAAATGCGTCAAAGATGCCTCAGAACAATTCTCTCCTGCAGAGCATACATAACGCACGACGCGAAAGACTCCCTGTAGTCCGAAGACAACTCTGTGAAGTAGTTCCTGCAAAGATTGAATTAAAGTGGAGAGAGATAGTGTGGCCGACAGTTCGGACAGCGATTTCGAGGTCACCCACCAAAGTCAAAAACATCCAATACCCCTGGCGAATAGCTCGCTGACGACTCCAAGGACAGAGATATATGGAGGTCCATCAAATGAACTCAGGATCATGTCTATGTGAGAAATTCGTGCATACTCATCGCTCCTAGACTTACCTATTGGTACTTCAACTCCGAGATATTTGAAATATTTCTGCCCGCGAACAGCACTTCCTTATCCTTTCGACAAGCGATCAATAAACCATGTTCCTCACTTCGATACTCTATGAGAGAGAAACAAAAAATTCTACATAAAAAGGAAAAAACTACTTCATAAAAACACAAAAAATACAACTACAACAGAATCATATCTTTCAGTAATACCTATCAATTTGAAAGAAGAATTATAAAATGCATTTTAAACGAAGGACAATTAAGAATATTACTGTGAAAAATAATGGGACAATTTATATCTTGATAACCGCAAAAAAGAGACAATTCCAATTAGAATAGAGAGTTACACTAATTACCCCTCGTAAGACGATTCACATTTGAGGGAAGGGACCATTAGTGAGCGCCACAAGACAATGAAGACGCCATGAGGTGTAGCTCTGATTGATCCGGCAATTAAACGACGCTACAGACTTAACACTCCTTTAAGGAATAATAGTTGCATGAGGCACAAACTCCGCACAGTATAGCGTAGCAACTCTCATATTTCATTAAGCTTTCCCTAACGTTTGTACATATCCTCAAGCGTCACTTTCGTCAAACTATCATGGAATCCCAACCACACTCTACCTTTCCCATTACAAACGCTAACACTGCACACATGGCGATCTCGTCTTATGACTAGCTCGGGATACATGATCAAGGTAACGATCTCCGATTCATAGATACCTCAAGGTCTACGTGACATCAGAGGATGTAGTTGCTACTTAGATGAGATCCCCACGCATTCAGTCACATTCAGAATAAAATAACAATAGCTTGTCTCCATTGCTAAAGGGTTGTCCTACACTGCCAGGTTGCAGGATCTCTCTCAATTACATGGCTAACTCGAGCTTCTTCACTATGTATTGAGCCATAGCTTCTGACATCGAGAGTCCTTTTGAGTGAGCAACTTAAACCTTGTGCAATTACATACACTATCACAGATTTAAATTTAGAGGCGCAAAAATCGATGTAATCCGTCTATACCAGAGAACAGCAATATTTTAATGAGGAGCGTAAAACTCGAGTCTCAAAATAGAATTATTTGTCCAGTACATCTCTCTTATGTATGATGGATACCTGAAGATCTGTAATCTCACTATGAACATCTGAATCAGAAGGCGACAGCAGCATCCATATTGAACCTCTGGTGTGCATTCACAATTACACGAATTCATAATCCACCATTACTTCATAGTACTTAGTCTCGCTTTGCCGCACATATATTCTTCAAGGCAAGTATGTTATTAAAAAGGGTTCATTCAGCGAACACAAAAACGACTAGTATGGTTGGCTACCACTGCACTTAAGAATTAGATGAGCGTGTCAGATGCTCGTATGCGATCAACTTTAGTGTCGTCGAAACTACACCTATACAGGATTATGCTGCAATTATTCAGATTATTAATTTTCAGCACCATCATAGATTTTGATGAAGCGACCACATTCCTCCATAAAGGCAAGGTCACCTCCGGTGTCACTCAAAATCAGTAAATAGAAAATTGAAGAAATGTTCCTTTCTAAAACTTCGCTGTCCACACATAGAGCAATTAAATCAGCTATTAAGAGAGACACCATCTTTAGGAACCACTCTCTTCAAGAAAAGATGCCTACACTGCGTAAGAAATTAATAAAGAGAGTTCCGTAGTCTGGAAACACGTCTAAACAGTCGAATCTACAAAGTTAATACAAATCCCGTTCTCGTCACATATTAGGCCAATTACGTCGAATTGGTAGGGTAAACAACCCTTCCCTCCCCCAAACTGGCTCCTCCCCTCCCCCTTAACAACACCGCAATTTAGCGCCTCCCCCAGCCCCACAAGCGCCCACCGATCCCCCCCCCCCCCCCCCCCCCCCCCCCTTGGTTTAAATTTCATTAATGAGGCACTATGCTAGCCAATGACCATATGAATAAGACTCTTCAAACCTCATAATATGTTGGAATGCAACGTGCTAAGAACAACCGAGTTATAATGCACAACCACCCCCCGACGCCCCCCCCCCTGTGGGATAAAAAGAACAAACATTGTCTCAGCATACTTTTCTTCATCTAATTTTTCGAATTCCTGCCTCCATCAACACTCCATAGCGTCATAGTCTATCAAGGCTTAAACAATAATAGGATTAGGAACCCATCGAATTTATCAACCGCTACTCCATATATTGAGTTTAGAGTGAACAGAACCTCTGGTACGGCAGCAGTAGATGGATATGAAGACATTGACTGTCGGAAACAAGGAACGTCATATTACTTCCTCTTAGCTCTTTTTCTTTCCTTACATTCACCCGCCCTCTATTTTAAGTTCACTGTAGATGTTGTCAAAGAAGAATTCTCCTCGTCCCAAGAAGTTGCATATATTTTTCCAATAACTACATTACACTAATATTAAGACAAAATAACAAAATTTCAAGTTATAAATACCATTCAAATTGCCACAAAACAGGAAAAAAATTCTCAAACCCAGATAATACCCAATATACATGCACAATATCACTTTAACGAAAATTGTTGGAAGTGAAGAATGCATTACGACAATAAAAGCAAGGTAATTATAACAAATTAAAGTAAACACGAGAAAACCTAGCGATAAACCACAAGATAAAGACATCAATTAATATAACAAATGTCACATTAACAGACATCAATACTAAGAACATAAATTACAGAATCAAATTTATTTCACTATGGATTCATCGAAACTATTATTGATCAAATCGATTTCTACTTTCTTGGCAAGTCGGTATACAACACATTATCAAAAAATTTGGTGTTATTATGCTACTATTCAACAATATCTCTAAATTGATTTAGGTAAACAAACAGCAAACAACTTAGAGTGGTTCACTCGAGAACAAAGAACTCTATTCCACAATAAAGCGTCAATATATGTTATCAATTAAGCGACATAAACTAACGAGTTGCTATAACCAAAACATAAAGAGTCGGAAGCAATTGTTTTCATTTCCATGGTATGTGGGCATTGCTCATTTCTATTGTTGTTGGAATGCTTAAATTATTGCCATAAGTTCTTTATTTTGTTTCTTTACTCACTAATCAGCTTTAATTCAATTTTCATGTTTATTTCATTCTTTGGAATTTTTGTGGCGGTAGTATTGATTTTGTATAAGGAAAGTTGTTTCTTGCGAATTTTTAAGGTAGTATTATATATTACATAGTTATTTCAGTTATTAGATGTAACAATTCAATTTTATTTTATTTTCGAAGGAGTGTTGATTACATTGCTTATTCTTTTTTATGTTGGGATTAGCATTTGGTTAGAACCTATTTAGAGTTACTGCCCTTCATTCCATGAAAATTCATGCCACATCCGTTTTATTTCACTATTCACAAGGTGAAGAATTTGTAAATAATTATCAATTATAGTATAATATAGTCCATTGGGGTCTTGTTGGATTCGTATTAATGAATAGTTTATTAATATTCAATTCTTCATAATTTCTCAAATGTGTAGTTAAAGATATAAAACATTACAAAAATTGCATTGGGAAGCGTATGAAATAGTAACTGGCAGGATCTTCATGGAACAGAGGGAGTATCTTGAATATGAAAGATTTCTTTAGTATATAGTTGCATAATCAATATTACTTAATGCTTCTCGTCAAACAAACAAAACAAACAAACAATTACTAAATGCTTGATTTAATTTTTTATACTTTAATTTCCATTTTAGGAGGGTTATGTGTATTATTTTTCTTTAAATTTATTCATCCTGCTTTATTTAACTTCTTGTTTATTATACATATATTCAAGGAAATTGAGGGACTTGGTTATATGAGGAATGACCATGAATGAAAACCTTGCCTTAGTAAATGGTATGGTAGTCACGTTCACTAATCATTTGAGTCTGTGTATCTTGTACTCTTGTAGTAGATAGAGTTATAACAATATGATAGACTATCCATTTTGAAGAATATATAGTATGTGTCCCTCCGTCTCGCAATTCACGCAACATTTTTTTATAAATAGTGCCAAACACAATTCTATAGTGCAAACAATTGTTATTTCTTTCTATTTTTGAGTATATGGTAAAATTACAACTCTACCTTTCTTAAATTTTCAGGTAAACAATCACAAATTAACAATACTTATTATCCTAATTATTTTGGACCACATGCATAACCATTTCTCTCCATTTTCCTTGTACTAACAACTATCTTTATCATTTGAGTGTAAAAAAAAACTATCTTTTATCTCTCATAATTTACACCAATCACAATTACCCTTATTTCTTAAAATATCCAAACTAATACGAGTGTTGCGAGAATTTGCAATACAGAGGATCTTCCAGCTTTTAAAAAAGCCTCATGACTAATGCTAACAGGACAAAAAATCTCATGCATACCTATCAGGCTTGCCCTGTCATCCAATGAGGTGTCCCATTGGCCAAAGTGCAACATGTTCAGTGTAGGTGTCCAATGTAGCATGTCATCCCAAGTAAGGGGTCCCATTGGGCCAAAGTGTAGCATGTCCTGATATAAAATTTATCTAAACCAAAAAATAATTTGCATGTGTGTGGTTTCAGTAAGGAAGCTGTGTTGCTGTTGGTGGTCACTCAACTGTGCTAATTGATTGATTTTTCGATGAAAGATTTATACTGGTTTCCCTGGAAAACACAGCCTCATGTTTGAAGATTTGCATCAGAGCTAGCTTTTTATGCATTTAGTATGGTTTTGTGTAGGTTCTTGTGGATGGACGGATTTTGCCTTTATATATCTCCATTCCAAATCTAATATTTTTATCCCCATCCATGGTAAGGATAAAACCTTATCCCCATTCTCGACCGGCGGGTCTAATCTTCAACACATGCCGACCATCACGCTCGCCGCCCACACACTAGCCCCACCACCCGTACAGGTATTCATCCCCGCAAAAATCCACACCAAAATCTTTTCGAATTATAAACTTTTTTAAAAAATAAGAGCTATAAAAAAACACACACAACGTCACTTAGAAGCTCTTTCTCAACAAATTCTCTAAGTTGCTTCAGCAAGTGCACATCATTCTTTAATTACAAATTGTGTGTATAATAAAGCTAACCAAATCCGATATGGCAGAACGCTGTCGTCGCATCCGTCTTCAAATTGAAATTAGGTTGGAATGCACGATTGAAGATAAATGATTTGGAAATAGGTTGAATGGTTAAAGTGTTATATGCTGTGAGTATTAGACCTTTGGGTTAAGGGTGTTGGTCTTTATCATTAAACTAAGTCATTTGGTCACTCATTTCAGCAAGAAAACTTACGTATTTCAGAATTAACCATACTGAGTGTACAAAAGAAAAAAACTATAATGAATTATATAATTAATAATAAGAATAAATGATGATGATTTAAGATGATGATGATTGATGATGTATAATGAGTATTATAAAAGCGGTGGCAGGGCTAGGGATGAGGCGAATATACATTTTAAAAACCCATCCTCATTCTCATCCCCATGATGCGGTTACTAATTTTCATCCGCTCCCCGCCCCACTACCCGGCAAACCAAGACCCTAGCGGGGATGCGGGCAACTCCTATTAGACCCATCCCATTGAACAAAGCCTAAGCTAGTTTTGAGAGATTGAGGTAATGTTTTATGTTATGAATCCTACACATGTTTTGCTCCTACTCCTTTATTGATTCAAGTGCTGTTATTGAGAAGATTGAGCACCTTTATATGGTAGACATGAAAATTCGTTATTTGGAGTGAGTGATTGAAGTTTATGTTAACGTGCTTGCTTTGATGGACTCCTACCCGAGGATAATTTTAGGAAATGACGAGTTGATCCTTTGCCTTGAAGTTGGTTTTTATGTCAAAACTTATTTAGTCTGAGGGAAAAAGATAGCAGTGGTTGAGGAAAGACCTTGACAACATTCGTCCTAACGATGACCAATACAGTACACAAGAACTCTTTATGATGATGTGAACTGGTGGTTCCCTGTAACTTACGATTGCTCACAAATATTTGTTCTTATTTTTACATCATTTGTATGCTTTTGCTTCAAGTTGTTGAGGAAGTTATTAGCCTCATTGATAGTCTCGATATATTAAATTGATTTAGAACAAAATTTTATAATGAAAGTAGATTATAGTATATTGTTTAGTGTAAAATGAGTATGCTTTCAAGTGCTGTTATAGAATTTATTTTTTTTAAAGCTGAACCAAGCAAATGATGAAGCTAAGATATGGTTATTTGTTAAACGTGGGACATTGTTCATTTGCGTTTTTTTTCCTGGAACTCAATGCCTTCTTTCTAAGCACTTCTGAAAGAACAATGCCATCTATGGTAAAGTACCTCGGAATGGTGCTTTCAATATTCATGAGTAGAGATAAGTAAATCAAGGAGCCACAGAAAATGCATGTAACACCATTTTTATTTGGTTCCTTAGTGTCTTGTTTAGAATTAGGTATGATATGACCTACATAGTGTCATGTATTTAACCTTAAACGACTATGTTTTATTAATTCTCTGACGGCATGAAGTCATACACAAAGTTTGTTATCCTACCTAATATCCAAACCATCATTCACGTATTATGTAATTGTGTTAGTACGATCATCAATCCCTTTTCTAAAGTGAAAAGAAGATGTTGACAGTGATATCAACATATCGCTTTGGTGTAGAGAGGAGTAAATTAAACAGAAATAACAAGATGATCAACTACGTCGATTATACATTCACAACCTTAATTTAAGTATTCATTTATATGTACTTGTAATTTAGAATCACTGGGAAAAGAATTATGGTCTCCCCCATTAACTTTCTCTTTGTGGACAATTATTTTTTTTCGTTTTTATTAAGATCTTTATTTTGATTCATCAAAGTTAAATTAGTAGGAATACGATTGATCAATTTTTTTTTTTAAAATAAGGGATTGAATCATTGTTCCAATTTTTTTAAAAATATTAAGGAGATTGAATCATTATATGTCCCATGCATTTCTTCCCTATTATTATGCTAACAGGGATAATGCATAATTGAGTCATTATAGATGGCAACATTTTCGTTTCGCACCACAGTCCGAGCCAGTCGCACTGATACGCGCGAGTGCAACGGACTAGTATATATAAAAAAAGTCTAGATTCCATTTTTCTACCATGAAAGGCTATTTGTCAAGCTAAAAGAATAAATTAATTATGTCAAATTAACTTAAGGCCTTGACTTCTTTATTGGTCATTGCTTGTTCAAAAGAAAAATTCAAAATATGATCCTTCATTCTAAGGAAGGATAGTTGTATGTAAAGTTGTTTTTCTCTTCTATCATATTTTAATGTATGATTGCACTTGTGATGCCATAAACAATTTACCTGCAATTGAATTAGTGGTGGTATATTCACTTTGGCAAAATCTTTTATTTCTTGTGAGCCTATTAATCCCTTTATAGTCTATCAGTTTGCAGTCCCATTTTGCGAAAGAAAAAAAATGATACTAACTTTTAACATTAAGATACAAACCCGTGCAATTGCACCGGCTAGAAAACTAGTATGTAAAAACAAAGGATAATGTTTAAAATAGGAAACATATTTTGACAATGCAAAAATAAGCTTATGATTAGAAACCAAATTGATCATAATACATGAACATTTATAAAGATATCAATCACATAGTATTTATGGCAATCAATGCACATGTCAATATTAAAAAAATAATGAAAATACTTCAAATGATTTATTAAATAAATGAATCACCACTATACACTTGAACTCTTCAGTCTCGCTTTCTACATGTACGCTCTTGACTTACGCCTCTTTTTTTTTTACCGCTTTTCTTAGCTCTTGACAATCCGATTGCCCGAGAAGATAGACATATCTTAAGAAGGTTGCCTACTATCCACTGACAGTTCGCCATTTCGGTCTCTTGCTGAACAATACATAGTAATTATTATTAGATCGTAGATTGCGTGTAGCCGTCTGAGGTTTGGAGTTTACTACTATACACTTCAAATGGGGGTTCTGACATTAGGCGAGTTTGACGTCTCAAGATAAGATGACTCAAAAGAGCTAACTAGTCAATTCTTCAAAACCATAACACATCAATAACGGACCTGAATTATTAAACAACCTTGGTAGGAAGACTGTCTATACTATTGGCGAGTTTCATGCAAGGTAAAAAGAAAGATAAAGTGTACAAAGAGCACGGAAGTGAATCACTCACGTTGTAGCCCCCCACTGTGAACGAATACGTTATCTTCTCACTAAGTTATTAGTAGGTGTAGGACAAAAACAAATTGAGCCCTGCTACATCAATCCATGAATACCATATGCGGTAAGAATAGCGCTCTCGATAAAGAGCGTTCGAACATACACAGTAAGCATTTATGGGGACCAGTTGAGTGCTTCAGAGGGAGTCAAACATAAATAAGACGTTACAATAAACTTTGGTATAAGACATCGATCATTTTAGGGATTAGTTGTAGCCGCGGTAATGTCGCGATCATAAAAGTGCCATTTAGAGGAATTCAGTTATTGTCAGGTGGTAAGATGCAAGCGACTCAAACAAATCAATCTGCAATGGAACAGAAGAAGTGGACTGAGAGGGCGACCAAAAGGTGACTAATGGAGGTGAATGAGCTAGAGGTAGTGTAGCAATGTAAGCGTGAAAATTGGATCATCGAGGACACAAGCGCAGGGATTCAGTACCGGCGGGAGATGACTCCCTTACTTGGATGTAATGGTAATGTCTACAGCGGGCATTTATGGGGACAAGCGTGCTCCCATTAGAAATGAATGAGCCTAGTCAACTTCATAGTAGAACGATATCTTTATATTATTTGTCAAGCTAATGCATACAGTTCCTCTCTTAAGTACTACATGTGATAGAATTGCAAATAGGCATTGAATGATGAGGAAGCTTATATAATCGAGACATAGTCGCATATATTGCACATAGGCATCTTAATGAAGGTAAATACCGGGAGTGGTCTTCACGGGGTTGAGTATGCAAAAGATTATTGCAATGTCAGTTAGTAATCTATTTGCTACGGATTATGTAGCGTCTGCAATGAGATCATTTGAATATAGTGTCTGTGGAAGACCGGGTCAATAATATACACGCTAAGCGATCACACAGATAGCATACGGATGCGATATAAGCATGTACACAATTTCTACAAGTATCTACTTAGAAGGACATTATATTTAATGCAGACTCCCCATGGAAATATCGACTGAACGCAATTTAGGGGTAAAGTCACGAGCGCGTGTCAGCTCAGATCGTCTGCTGATTAATTTATGAGTAGAGGTTGGGTGGTTATTGTAATACAAGGATATATTGCAAAAATGCAACCACTCCTCGGGCGTAAGAAGACCGAATATTGATAAATTTCATCTAGAAAGAAGTATGTGTTGCGTCATATAGTTTAATGCCTTGACGAATGTTAGGAGTTCAACAGGAGCAGTGTTGACGATATCAGATATTGCGATTTTCATATGGAAGAGATACTATCGAAGATTTGAATACACTGATGTAAACCTTTAGCAAGCCGTGGAGGACGCAAAGTCAACAACGTTTGTCTACTAATTCTTGGAACACGGATAATCTTGACTTTGTACAGGAACTATATTTTATTGTTAAATGTTGATCTGCAAGGTACTTTATAAGTTTATACAATCTAGCTGGCTGAGCAGAAAATTGACATCAAATTTCAAACACGGATTAAATGCTCTTACGATAATTATATGATTTTGAGAGTAAGTCAAGCCAAAGACAATGAAATTTCCTTTGCAAGCCTTCACATACAGCTTGAACGGTTTCAACTAAATAAGCACGTTGTATCGTGAAGAGGCTTTAATCTAGGCGAAGGCAATAATGTGCACCAGCGTCCTTTTACATTTCAAAGACCCTCAATGTGAGAATAAACTCAAGTGAGGTAGTCACGAGACTCTACCACTCCAACGATAATAACCAAGGCCAATCCCAAGACCTCAATAACAGGCTCCTATACAAGTGAGACAAGATCACAAAAATGAAGTTCTTAATCTTAATTGAACATACGTTATAAATCTAAAGTCTGAGGATCTTAAGTTATGCTCAATAATTTTACACTCAACAGCTGAACATGTAGCAACAATGAGTCCTACCAGTATCGACTAAGAGTCATTACAGTCGGTTAAAGATGAAAATAAAAACAATTTATTAAACCCTTTTGCCAAAATTATTCAAAATAGCTACAATAAAATGGCTATAACTCAAGTCTTAGTTAGAAATATTTAACCAAGTTAGTCATCTGATGTGTACAACCACGTATCAGTTTTCCCAAATGGCCAAATTAGTGAGATTGAGCGACTGTACAAATCATACATTAAATTAATCTAACCATTCCAAAAGGCTTTCAAGAACTAAAACATCCTTGAATTTTTGCAAAACGGTGCCTATACATGGTTCAATCCCAAAGCAACAAAGACTTGCTATAGTGGCGCCTTCGAAGCTTGTTCTTAGATGCGGATCATCACTATTCCGACATCACTATATGATAAACTAGTGATAATGAGCTAACACCAACCTTTTCATCATCAACTTGCGAAGGGCAAGATATCATTGAACATAAATGTAAGCTAAAAACTTATTTGTGGGAAGATGGCTTTTAAGAGGTAGTGACCTTCGCCATGAATTGAAACAAATTTCTCCCATATACTTGAATCATCAATTGATCTCTTCTATACACATCGCGCGAACATCACAAATAGGATTAGGTGATGAAGAACACCAAAATCATACGATGCAACCTCAGCCCATTCAATCGAGTAATAGGAGTACACTTCCTTACTTTGGCTGGTAATATGACACCAGTAGACAGACTAAGATTGCTTAGCATGGCGAAGTAGTAGGGTTTCATCTAACTGTTGCGAGTAGTCTCAACTCGTTCTAAAGTGGACACATAATGGTTGACATCACCCAACACTAGTGCAGCTGATAGGAGACATGTTGACGAGTGGTTGGTGTTCCTTACTTGCAATGACTGCGAATGAGGACGCCAAGGATGATTAAGCCCTAGGCAATCTGTTGCATCATAGGATTACACTTTACCATATGTCGGGTCAAGTGGGCTAAGTTGTTGTGGCCGCACTCAACAACTTCAGTCCAGATATCCGAAAAAGGTAAATGTCTTACACAATAGCTCTAAGCTGGAAGACAGGAGGCAAGGCTGTTCCAAAATATCTCTTTCCAGCGTGTTTCTGCGTCATGAGCTTGAATCGATTCTAATCATCTGACCCGAATGTATAGATCGGAGAAACAGTGTGTACTAAAAATCACACTCTCATTTTTAAAGAAAGAACAAGATTCACTCGTATCTCTTCTCTTGTTACTAGCGCGAGACCGAATGCGACACATATATCCATCAAAGTGAGATATGATTATTGAGGTCATCATGAAACCACAACCCCAACTCTTCATCTAGTCTTGCGTACGACAGAGTTATCATATCTGTGACTCTATCATTTTCATTTGTGATTAATGAGACATTATCGAGACTTTCTGTGGAAAAACACAATACTACACTCGTGATTATGCAGAGTAGATCATTAGCAGGAGTGTGAAAAAAAAAGTACAACTCAGTGGCAGATACATCATCATGACATTAGGATCTTTCCGATATTCAACATAATATAGCTTCATCTAATATGCAGGCCAATTTCACGAGTTATAGAGGTTGCCACTATAACAACTGCTATAGTCAAAATTCTAGGATGCGTTTGTGTATGAGGTTGTTCCTATTTCCTTGTGGGAAAACATAAATAACAACTCGTTATCAATATCACTAATGCGGCATAGGGAGGAATGTTAGTGCATCCGTAGATTGTGTTTGGTAAAATTTCTTGATCATCCGTAAAACATCTTGGAGTTGCAAAGACTGTACGGCAATAAAGCGCGAGGCAAAAAGGACTGTGGTGCAATGAGTATTAGGAAACAAGAGGAAAAAAGGGCTTAAAGAATAGAACAAATATAACTTATTGCGTTGAAGAAAGGACAGACGATCAAGACAATGAAATAGCATAAATGCAACGTGGCCTAATGTAAAATTACCATGCGAGCACAGGAGGCTCCGCCAAAATCGGCACAGGAGGCTTCGCCAGAATTAATAGTGTTGTACAGCAATGGGGATTGTTTAATGTGCCCAAATAAAATTTTACAAGTTAGAAGAGTTAAATGATATATTACAAATTGGCAAGAGAATGAAGCAAAAGAGACGTATGAACGAATAGCCGGAATAGATCGAAAGCCCTATTCCTCTATCGTATCTTTTCCAAATCTGATAGATGAAATTTGGTTGAGGGCTATTTACAGCGAGTCGACTTTCATTGATTGTCGAAGCTGAGGGCACATCTCTTCGACATAGTTAAGCCTGCTCTTCGAGCACGAGCGTAAGATAATCAGTCTTTGATGGGATGACTTCCCAAGCATCAGCGATGAGGCTCTCATCTCTTATGATCCCGTTATCCTTTCGCATCTGTCATCCTTCTCCCACTGCTACTTGTAAAGCTGTATGGCTCCAGCTTCGAAGTCTTGGAGGAGGCCAGTGCAGAAGCGAAGCTGCCTCCTTCGCCTTGCGAAGTTCTTCATCATTATTTAGCCTTTCAGCTCAGCTTTCAACTGTCTGCTGGCTGCTAGCTCTTTTTCACCTCGGAATGTCTGGACAATCTCATGGTGTTGATTGGGTCATGCAACCCATGTGTCTCAGGAGCGTCGAAGCAGGTAGATCGTACGTTCTTGGCGGCCCGACAGTGGTAGGGCAGAACTACATGTTGTCTTCGCTCTCCAGCTATGGGTTGTACTTGTCTTTTATGTAGATAACGTAATTACCGGCTATGAAGTTAAATTATTCAGCTCAACCCGTCGCCTTCTTGTAGACTCGAAGAGCTTGACCAAAACAATAACGGACTCGTCCTCGATGACGTCGCTCCGCCATGCTCGGGTCATGCGGAAACATGACATCTGCCTCAGTCGCTCGGCTGATTGTCGTGGAGCAAGCAAGGAGTCCCAATGTCATGACCTGTTGGCTGCGAACTATAGAGCTGCCTGAGGCTATCTCTGATACAGCAGATCCTGAACTTCGCCTCTCGACGAGGCCACGTCGAAATTGAGGGCGCTGTCGGTATGATGGACACTCAATACGAACCTTCGCCCTACTCACATCTCTTCACCGCCCACAACACCGTCATGCAGTGAGCACTAGCGGAAAAGTGAATATAGAGAGGTGCCCAAAGAAATGATGAAAGTTAGATGATGCAAAAAGGTCCGATAACTAAATAGCGATTTCCCAAATGATTAAGAACACATGAGAATGGGTTTTAAGAGACAGAAGAAAAAATTCTTTCACCTAGGAACGCGCCAAACATCCGTTCGATGGCTCCAGCCAGAGCCTTCGTTCCTTGTCCACGCAAGGTGTCTCTGAATACTCCGAAGGGAGCACACGTTCACCATCTCCCTTAGGCAATTTTTCGTTTGAGGAGCTGGGAGTTTTGCGAGCTCTGAGGAATCGACCTCCTCGTCTCTTCAATCCAGGTTTCGTCCTTCTCCTGGTCATTCGCTAAGTCCTCCGCCACAGTGGGATTTTTGGCGCGAAGAACTTCTCTGTAGAGCCCAAAAGGTCTGATCCTTGTCCTTTTTACTTGTGCTTCGTCGTTGAGAAGCCCAGATGCCGGAACCTCGAGAGATGGCCTAATAAGTGCGGACTGAGAAGAACCAAAAGGTAGCGAGGACGATGTTGTCATCGTTGATATTACAAGAACGTGGAGAAGTCAATATCTTCGATGTGCTTCCCACATAATTCATGGTGGGGAAGAGGTACTGTTCGACATCAGCCTGCTGAACGAAATGCTCTTCTAAAAACAGCAGCTTCCTGCGGCCCAATCACCCTTCGATGTCAACAAATTCTGCAAAGACGAAGGCTTACGAAGGTCAGCGCGTGCCAAACAAGCGCAGACAGCCCGGGAACTCAATAACCAGCGTTTCTCTAGG